>WURT03206813.1:0-27110 GCA_009936505.3 Holothuria glaberrima
ATTTTTTAGAGGAAGGGTGGTGAGGTACTTTTCAAGTTTTAAGTCCCTTTTAAAAATCCTATAAACTTTGCATTGGGGATTGTTATTGACATCTGAAATCCATTCTTGAACATAAATATCATTTAATCTTAATCCAATTGTTTTGTCAAGCCAATTTGTATCAATCGAATTATAATTATGATTCCAGATCTTCTAGTATTTGGAAGTGTTTTAAGATAATGGCGTGCATTGTTGCCCTAATATGGTTATGAGATATGTAATGCAAACCGTGACGAATGCGCCCATTTTATTATTTTCTATTTACAAATTGTTTTGAAACTATCAAAACTATCATTTCCATGACAATAAGTCGCATGCAGAATCTGCACCGAGACACTTTCGATTCCCTAACAAATATACCGGTATCTGCCAATCAGAAGGCGAGTCTTCTGCCTGGTAATTCGTAAAAGCTTTCAGTTTTCATAAAACATCTCTTCCCCTAAATCCCCCTGCTTTGTATTCTTGCAGTGATGCGCTCCTCTGTAACTACTCCTATGCACACAAGCTGTCAACCTGGACCCTCATTTATGAATAATTTTAATATGCTTGAGACAGTATTAAAAGATAATAACAGCACACCAATGAGGTGAGACTGGAAGCGCGCTGAACGCGCGTAAATTTAGTTTGCGGAGGATTTGAGGAAGTTATGATAGTTTCAAAACAATTTGTAAATAGAAAATAATAAAAGTAGACCATAACTCACTACCGCCGCCACTTACCTTTGTACAAGGAGTCGGCTTGGGGAGGGGGAAAGTGGGGGTAAAAGACCATGATTGAGGAATGTCACCCATTCCCCCTTTGGTGCAGTGCTGTCGGAAGGTATTTTCGAATGGGAGGCTGACTTGTGCATGTTGAAAAGATGGGTATAGTGTAGGTACGCTACGCGCCACCATGGGTTGGGTTGAAAAAAATGCCTTCCAGATTGCAGGAAATGGTCCTAAAAAGTTATAAAGTTGGTATATTTTTGTTAGACGTTTACATAAATTTGCCCAAATTTTGATTCAAATTTCATCCCAATTTTGTAAAAAACTGACTCAAATGTCTAAATTGACCTCCCAAGTTGGGTTGGTAATTTGAACCTATTTCCCCACCTTATTAGATAATCCCTTTAAGTGGGTAAGGAGGCAATGCGGATTAAATACAGCTTAGACCAGGGGTTCTTAATTATTTCCGGGCCACATTTTTCATCATGAAAATCTCACGGGCCACATTAAAGCAACGTGCACATCTTTTCTGATATGCACATTTGATATTTCAACATGGTTTATGTGACAAGAGTCCTGACCCCTTACTCATGCTTAGCTCTAAACTACTGCTTGGGGTAGTCTGAACCGTATTACACGTATGAAGTAGGACTATTCGAAGTCCCCATTTCCACTGCCAAGTTCCAAGGTTGCCCGATCCATCCACTGATTTCCTCTGTCCGGTCCACGGATAGATTGAATGATAGGTGATATAATTTTTAGAATGATATTCATTACTTTTAATTCTTTGTCTTTCACTTTTTGGACGTTTTCCTTGCATTTAAAAAAAAAACTATGCATGGCAAAATTATTGGGGGGCTGCAGTCCTCCAGCCCCCAGCCTCCCCCCACGATTCCGACGGCCCTGTGGTGGCGCGCTGCTAATCACCCACAAACTAACGATGCCACCTGCTACCAAAGTTCGGAAAGAGCGTTGGCAGTTGACTCCAAAGGTCAACGGCTAATCCTCTGGGTCGCCAAAAATTTTACGAGTTGTTTTGCCATGCATAAATTTTGAGTTGGAAGCCATTTTGACATTTCATAGAAACGGCTCCGACAAGCGACGCCTTTTCAGTGTTTTAATTTTGAACGAAGCTAGACACTCCCAAATGTATCCATGATGTGGTTGTCACAGTCTACGTCACGTGTTGCTCGGCACCAAGTTTTGATTTCCAATGTATTGATAGTAATTCAAACTCTTACGATGCATTTACATTTTTAACGAGGCACAACGAGGGTTGTCAGTCCATCGATGCGGAAAACGATATGTTTTTTTCCACAGAACAGACATTTTTAACACATTGGCAAGCGCGACTATTATAGACCTACTCATGACTTGATGTCTCGTTCCGTAAATTCAGTCACACCCTGCAGCAGACGGACTGTCTGTATGTGGGAAATGCTGTACACAAAAAGTGAACACAGCGGGAAGCGTGATTTTTTCCCCAGGACGAATGGGGGTAATTTCATTTTTTACCTTAACCCTAATCTTGATCCTAACCTGAGCATCGTTTTTCATGATTTCGATGGAAATTTCGAAAATCGCCCCCATTCGTCCTGGGAGAAAATCCCGCCAGAGGGGAGG
The DNA here is from genome assembly GCA_009936505.3 of Holothuria glaberrima. Classification (NCBI taxonomy): domain Eukaryota; kingdom Metazoa; phylum Echinodermata; class Holothuroidea; order Aspidochirotida; family Holothuriidae; genus Holothuria; species Holothuria glaberrima. The sequence continues at coordinate 2,367 of WURT03206813.1, forward strand.
CCCCGATGTGTGGCACAGGGGAGGAGTCTGATTGTGACGACCACGGAAGGAAAGTTGTTGGGTTCTTGCTGCCCACGTGTCACGCACTTAAATATTTAGGTGTTATTGTGACTTGAGGCTATCAAGAAAAACTTCACGGAAAGGTTAAAGCCCCGTCATACATTTGGTCAAAAATATACATTTGTATGACGATGCAAATGGAACAAACGTATGATGGTGTGGACTGATTTCCCAAAAAATTTGAACAATTTCCAGCACGTATGAGTGCGTTCGAATTTTAGCTGCATGTTTCCAATACGTGTTCAAACATTTGTATGACAATGTTCATGGACAAATTTATGATCGTGTAGACGAGCTTTAAGGTCGTAAAGAGAAGGGAATAACGAACGAATGGGGGATAATGCAGAATATAACACAAACGAGTTCAAGTCGCCCTCGATCGCGATCTAAAAATGGAAGGGTAACCCTACGGATCAAGTGCACAGATATAAACTGCACCTGTTGCCTGTTGACGATGCGCGCAAAAGTGTTCTGAATTTTCTGTAGTCAAGACAGGTGGGATGATGTTACAGCATAAAGAAAGGAGAGATTGTGTAATCTTGCCTGCTGGAGATGACTGCATGGATTAGTTTCTCGGTATTGGGTCTATCAAGGTATATCCTAACTCTTCCGACTTGTCGGATATGATACATTGTAGACTTTAAAGGGAAAATGCAGTCACCCGAATTTGAATGAGTGTACTAGTCTACCCTATTTCATGAATGGCTCTCGAGACAATCATGTGATAGCATTTTTTTCTGAACTGTGAAATTTGCAAGGAGAGACTCCTTGGTTTACATCGAATATGCAATATTTAAGCCTAAGTCCTGAAATATGAAAGATACTTGAAAGGGGTGTAAGAAGAAATTTGTAAAATTTAGCTGTTGTTTTAAAATATATTTGGGCGACTGCTTATGCCCTTTAAACTACTTTAAGCTAGGATTAACCTGATTTTTCCTTGTGAGATATTTGTACATGATGACACCGAGATTGCGTACTACATCTGACATAAAGCATTCTAAAGATCATCAGGATTACACGTAATAAAGAGTTGTGTATCATCAGCATAGAGTGTAATCGGTAAGTTACCATCCGCAACTCACTGGCTTGGTACTTGAACAGAGATGTAGCATGGATGGAGCACGTAGGGTAGTGTCATGGGTCCCACTGGACTGGGTCGCAACAGTGTGAGCTGATGTAATGGAAAAATTACCTAAAAATGCTGTCAGCCGTTTGAACAGGGGCGCAATGCTTACCGTGGGCAACATTTTCTGACTTTGAGTGGCTAATGCTACGGTCTTAAAAAGTGAAGTTTGGCAACACTGATACTGCATTAAATGGAATGTTCATCTTCAGACGATGAGTCCTTCGGAAACAGCGATATAACGTTCACTTACTGCAGATTTTATGCACAACAGATTCATAGATGCCGATCCTCTATGACTGCTCAAAGAGGCTTACCCAGATTTCGTGCAGACGAAGCGTAAAATAGAATGAATCGAAAAATGAGATTGCATCCCGCTGTAAGTAATATTCTGTAAGGTTTACGACTACAGTCGGCCTGGTAATCTTGCATCGTAGGCGAGTAGAATCTTTATATGAAACAAAGTAAGAAAAACACGTGGGAGGAGTGAAAACTTGCCCTGACAACGAAAAAGCTCTTGAAATTACACCAAGGAGGGCTAAAAATATGTTAAAACTGAAGAAAATCGCCCCTGTGTGTTTATAGCAGAATAACACAGTAACAAACAAGTAGAGCTATAGTAATTGCTAGAATCCAAATAAGCCGTTGTATACTTTAAAGTTCGGAACAACGTAAGCTGGAAACGAATGCCCCAAATGAATGTGTAAACTGTATTTCGGGGGCGCTATTTGTTGCTAAACTCCAGCCGTGCGTCTTTAAGGAAGCTAATACTTAGTAAAATCACTTCAATAGCACCCGATAATGAAAATGCACTTGGGACGCTGATATAGGACTCAGAAAGCAACCCAAGGAAGATGGCTGACATTCCTCCTCCGAACATTACAAGCAACCGACTGCATGGTCAAGTGGTTAGAGCATCCGACTTGCATCCGGAAGGTCGGGGGTTCGAATCCTGGCAGGGTCATACTAAAGACTTTAAAAATGGAACCTACTGCCGTTGTGCTCGGTGCTCAGCATTAGCAATAGAGTAGGGAAAACAAGCCAATGAGCCACAAATGGAAAAAAGGCCGTGGCCGGCCCGACTTAAACCAATTGGTTAGAAACTGAGCCGAAAAACCTTCATCTAACTAACAAACTAACTTACCGAACATTACAAAAAAATAATTGGTCAGAAGGAAATTAATTTCTCTTCATCTTTTATACTGTCAGTGGCGTACCTAGTAGCTTTCACCCAAGGTGAGTTCCTTCTTTTATCACCCCTTGTAGGGAACGCCGTCCTAGGTAAAATTGTGAGGGATGTCTAATCTTCTTTGAAGAGGAGTGCAAAGTGTGTCAGATGCAAAATAGTGCTATCGTTGGCAAAGCTGTAAACTTATTATATGTTTAAAGGTTCTGAACTTTTAGTAAAACGATTTTCTTTGGCTATATGGTCTTAAGGCTGAGGGTACTTTTGGTTTTGGAGGGGTCTTCCTCTTTAAAGACCTTTTGTTAATGTAAGGAGACTTAACAACTGTTATCTCTGACAAAGTTTTGTACTGACCATAAGCAGACAAGTGTAATAATTTTCACTTTTTATGCATGAAGTCTCTAATTTTAAATTTTGGACTGTGGAATGGCACCCTCTGAATCTGATGCCCGGATGGTACCGCCTCCTCTTCCGTTAACATAAAACTGCATGGCATGTCATAATTTTGTTCTAATATCCGTACTGTTGTAGAGTCTTCTATTCTGGAAGCCAAGGCAAGCTAAAACAAAGAGCATGTTCGTCCCATACAGTTGCAGAATCGAGCAAGTTATTTTCCCTTGTAACCCTATACCGTCATGAGTTACATTGCAATGGACCTAAGCCTAACCATGTCAATTTGTGTAAGCAGAAAATTGATGAGATGCCCACAACAGACTTGGTATTGCAAACATGAAGATGGGTTCTGCCTTGATACGAGACCGGACCTCGAGACCTCAAGCACATAGGCGTATGGGGGTCAATATTTCTGGGGGAGGGATAATATTTGCCCGAATTTAGGGCATAATTTATTTTCTTGGCTGTCTCATTTGTCCGAATAGATCCACTTTTTTTGCCCGAATTGGGAGGCATATTCCCCCTGCCCCCTCCCCGCCTCGCACGTTTTTGCTCAAGCACTAGAGAATATACAGTAGTAATGCCTCACAATACAACTGACGACGAGCAGAATTAAAGGTCAAGGCTGACGCGACGAACGTATCGATGAAGTCCGTAAGCCCCTAGCACTCCCCTACATAGTAAATCATACTTAGATTGATTCTAATACTGCAGTTTTCTATTACATACTTTCCTATATACTTCAAATATTTTAGGTGTCGCAGAATCAGTCAACGAGGATTCTAGATCTATATTCTACGATTCCATTAACAGATAAATAATTCCAAAGTAACCAATCGGCGAGTTACTCCTCGGTTGTAAGTCTTCTGATTTATTCCTTTAAACTCTAGCAATGGTGTCCACAATGAAAAGATGTAACATAAACTACGAATATGATCTTTCTCATCACTATGGTATAAGGTGAATTTGTGCTTATATTTATGACGTAGCTAATTCCAATTTTCGTGTTGTCAGCGGTTATTTGGGAAATGACGAAGTGACCGCTCCTTGGACACTGGCGTTCAACTTGTCTTTTTGTGACCTCTACCCTTTCGTGTTAATGGATTTTGATTGGAAATGAATAAACGACTCAGAAAGGTTCTACCATCTGCAGCCCTAGATAAAAGTCTAAGGACGATTTTATTAAACTTAATAAAAGTGTGTCGCTGTTTACATCAATCCAGAAATTCGGTCTATTCCGTCTATATTACGTTGTTATTAACAGTAAATTATAGTCTGCCTGCCAGCCTGACGACCATAAGTCTCCTTTTTCCTTTGAAAAAGATGAAATGTAAACGCTTCTGCCTTTCTCGGGTCTCAAACTAGACTATTTTAAAAGCCCTACCCTTCTTATATTTTCAATTTTTCTATTCGCCGGAAAATAACATTTTAAGAATTTTCCCATGAATAAAATGGTTATGTCCAATTAAAGAGAAATGTTGCATTCTTGGTCCAGAAGATTTTCATTAGTTGAAACCATTATTAAGAAAGGGGGATGGAGAATATAAAATAATGTAGGCGGTTAACTTTATTTTCAAATAAATTCACTCAGTTTGTAGCCCATGAATCATTTGAATTTAATTGAAATTGAAAAAAACGGAAATTTCGTGGATTATGCAAGAAAAGTTTTGCGTTTTTGTAATAAATTTACGTATCTGAGGCTTTTACTGAAGAAAAATTGAAAGTTATTGGATTTTACCGAGGAATCGGTCTTTCTTGAGAGCTAAAAGGAGTTCATTGCCGGGGCGACTGGTAGCCGTCGGGCTTGCTAACATATAATATCATTCCCAATAAGGCTTCCCGACGAAATTTGAAAATATTTGCTCCACAAGGGGGGCAGCCTTTCCGACGGACGGGGGCATGATCCTCCTGTCCTTGGCCTAGTGCCACCTCTGGTCATGTAGGTGAAAATGTAAAAATAACATTTCCGAGTAAGAGGGATGATACTATATCCTTTTTATAATTATTACAAGAAACTGTAGCAAGTAATATCATGACTGTTTGAATAATTTTCAGTCTGACGGAAATAAAAAGGTTTAGGGTTTAGAGGTGAAACAGAACATAGGCGTAGGAAGCTGTTCTCGACTGGGGGACATTGTTTCGGACCGCCTTCTTGGGGGAGGGTCTAAGGGGAGGTTTGGAAAATATATGAATATTTGAAGGTCCTTATATTCAATTTGGTTCAATATTTGAGCAAATTTTTGAAGGAAAATTACTGCAAAATTTTAGCATTTTTATAAATTGAACAAGTAAGGGGTTTTTGATTCTTGAATTAAGGGGACGGAAGCATACCTCCACTCACCACATTTTTACTTGGGGTTGTCTCTCTCACCCGTTCCCCTTCCCTCCCCTTCCCTCCCCTACTCCCCTCCTCCCCTCCTCCCCTCCTCCCCTCTTCCTACGCCTTTGATGAGAGAGGAAGTCACATAGTTCATCATTTTCGACAAGCTTTCCGATCTGTTTAAATTCGTGACAGTCTATCGTTATTGCCAACTGTCAGGATAATTGTAAACTTAAATCCCAGAGCGATATTCTTTCAAGTAAATCTCGGGACTTTTTATATGAAGGTTCATGTGTTTTCCTGTGAATTTGCTTTTAAAAACAGATGGCATATTGTCAGGATCATCTGCTCAATAGATTGACTGTTGCTCATCAAAACTCGATACCGTGAATCTTTGAGGCTCAGGGGAATTGTGGATCGTCTTATATGAAGAAAACATGAAGGAAAACTACTTGAAATACACGAGATTGATTTACGATTTGAAATTTTAACCTCCTCTAGACTGGGTAAGTTATTTTAGCTGAAAGTTAAACTGGCAACAGAATATAAATATTTAAGGTTCTGTAAGTCATAACTTTTTTGAAGAGATAACCAAAAATTTGTCTTTACATAAAGCCTAATTAGTGAAAAAGTTTCATAACAGCTGTGAGATTTTTGACCCAGCCTACTTCCACAGCCAAACATAGAACCTGCTGTCGAAAGTGTGTGATTGAATTATGTGTGATCCGAATCAATTCTGTGAGGAAAGTCTCAGTTAACAGTATAAGATGGAGTAAGATAATCTCTTCAAATAAAAAAATATGTGAGAAAGAATGAAATATAATTTAAAGTAAAAGAAAATTAATTAAAAACATTATGAGAAGTTATTTTTCTCTCTATAATAAAACTTTAGAGAACTGTCCTGCAAGTGAATATTTTTGATTCCTTGCAGAAGGCAGGCAAGGAATCTATGCGATGGTGATGTCGTGTGTATGTGTGTGCGTGTATGTGTGTGAATGTATGTATGTGTGTCTGTGACGCTTGTTGTAATCGCGATATCTCAAGATAGGAATGTCCGACACTTTTCATATTTGGTATATACATTTTTCATATTAGGAGGAAGAACCCTATTGTTTTGGTGAAGGTCAAAGGTCATTCGAGGTCACCAAAGGTCAAAGAGTGAAAACTTGTAATCGCGATATCTCGAGATAGGAATGACCTACGCTTTTCATATTTATTATATAGATTTCTCATGTTGAGAGGAAAGACCATATTTTTTGGTGGAGGTCAAAGGTCATCCGAGGTCACCAGAGGTCAAAGACCAAAAACCCTTGTAATCACGATATCTCAAGATAGGAATGGCCGACACTTTTCATGTTTAATATGTTTCTCATGTTTAGAAGAGGACACCTATTGTTTTGGTGAAGGTCAAAGGTCATTTGAGGTCACCAGAGGTCAAAAGCCGAAAACCTTGTAAACACGATATCTCGAGGTAGGAATGATCGACACTTTTCATATTTGATATGTAGATTTGTTATATTGAGAAGAAGAACCCTATTGTTTTTAAGTGGAGGTCAAAAGTCGTTTGAGGTCACCGGAGGTTAAACTGCGAAAACCTTGTAAATGGTTTGTAAACACGATATCTTGAGAAACGAATGACCGACACTTTTCATATTTGGTATATGGATTTGTCATGTTGAGAGGGAGAACCCTATTGATTTTTTGGTAGAGGTCAAAGTTCATTCGAGGTCACCAGAGGTCAAAGACCGAACACCTTGTTATGGCGATATCTCGAGATAGGAATGACCCATGCTGTTCATATTTGGTATATAGATTTGTCATATTGAGAGGAAGAACCCTATCGTTTTGGTGGAGCACAAAGGTCATCTGAGGTCATTGAGGTTACACTGCGAAAACCAAGTGGCTTGTAATCACGATATCTCAAGATAGCAATGACAGACACTTTTCATATTTAATATATGGATTTGTCGTCTTGAGAGGAAGAACCCTATTGTCTTTGGCGGTCAAAGGTCATTTGAGGTCACCGTAGGCTAAACTGCAAATTGTAAAGGGCTTGTAAATATAGGATATCTCAACATAGCAATGATGGACAGTTTTTATATCATATATAGATTTGTCATGTTGAGAGGAAGATCCTTATTGTTTTTGTTGAAGGTCATAGGTCATTTCAGGTCACCAGAGGTCAAAGACTGAAACTTTGTAAACATGACATTACGAGGGAGGAAGCACAGATGTATACCTTCTAAGACTTTCTTGTTATTTAAGTTTTGGTGGGGTTCAAAGGTCATGTGAGGTCAGCAGGGATCAAATTGTGAATGTATTGCAAAAAAAAAAAAAAAACGTAGTCAAGAAGTATAAATTTAAGGGATGAACCTCTGTGTGACAAATCATCCCCCTTTCGGTAAGGAATTACTAAGCCTTTGGGCTTTCTGATGGTTTTTGTAGTTCTCAATGGCTGTAATAAGTGTAACTTGAACAGATTGTTTCGTATTTCGTATACGTGTGGGAAGGTAAGGCTCGCAAGTCAGTTGGACCGGTACAAGGACCAAACATTTAGGGTGTTTGTAAGGCAGACATACCATTATGCGGGAGGGAAGGGGATAGGTGTTACGTATTTTCCAAGTGTAGCGCCTCCCTAAAGGAACCTGTACAATGCAGGGTGCAGTGTGCTATGGAACTATATGAAAATCACACATACCATCGTTGGAAGAATGGGGTAGGGTAGGGGTAAGGGAGAAAAATGAAAGACAGGAGGGTTGGTGATGTCTTCCCCTTGCAGGAACTGCGGGGCCAATTTTGAAGTGGGGGTAGTCATCGAAGCGGCCCAATATGTTCAAGAAAATTAAAAGCCCCCGTACTCAGTTTAATGGCCACGGCAGAAAAAAGTGCGGTGGCTAAAGTCCCCGTAACCCCCGTCTCCTCGGTCCCTGCCTTGTCCCATGCAGGGGCTCTGCCACAGATACTTTTAGTCCATTTGGATAATATGAGGTTCTTGATTTTGATAAAAACACGATGACAAATGCATCCGAACATTTTTCTAAGAATCATCTTTTCCTTATTAACACGTGACACCCAACGTCACGATGAAGTGGTGAAGCAAATATTCAAACCACGGATGAGTCCGCTATTGTTCCTGGATTTCTTTATTATCATCCGACTGAAAAGTCTTCAGTGAGTTTTGACTGCTCTTCTGTGAAGATGTTATCGAAATTTTAGTGTGACGGGCACTAACCAGTCCACACAGTTTTTAACTTTTTTTGACCAGGTTTTTAACTCTGACCTCTCCCACGTACTGCTGAAATTTGACCGTAATGGTCGGACAGTTGGGGAAAAGATACCTACCAGCCAGCCCTGCGAAATTAACTGGACGGAATATTTGCTCCAATCAAATTCTTCTGTCTTTTCTTCGGCATATCAATTTCGATTTGATCATCGATAAATATCCGCACTGATGAGATGACAAGAACGGAAATTGCTGTAAGTTCCATCAATGGACTTGAATTAACGTGTGCTCCTCGCTAGACAAGAATTTCAAGTTTTTCGGCTAAGGGCAAGGACGAATCCCACTGAGTTTCAGCATTTTGGAAAACACGGTCCAGTAAAAAGTGTAGGTTCAAATTGCCTTTTCAGCAGTATAATACTTATAAAAAAATATTAAATCAAGTTTGATATATAATGTCGGACCCCTCACCCTCATCCAACACTTCTGACTGAAACACCCTTCCCCTCCCCCCCCCTTCTCTCTCACTTCCTCAATTCCCACTCTCTCACTTCCCTCTCCCCTTCCTCATTTCCAATACCACTGATACTACGATTCAAAGGTAAAGATAAGTATTAATCTTATCACCTTAAAACTTTCCCTCGATTACAAAAACCAAGTGCAAAAGTGATGTTAAGCCGTAAGATAGTAGTAAGAATGTCAAATCATTAAATAAGTGATATATTCATATATACGTTACCAATTTCAGATTCATAAATGAATCCATACTGACCCGTATGCAGGGGGGGGGGTTCAGGGGTTCGGACGAGCCCTTCCGCAAGATCTGGAGTTCCGCTTCTTATAGTACTTTCGAAGTATATGATGAGAAGTTTGGTGTTTTGTTAATATCCCACATGGCGATCAAAAGTCCTTGTAAAATTTCCTATTTAAGTTTGACTGTCTTCATAGGCATAATCATAATTAACAGGCTGCTTGCTTCCACCGAAATGTGTCGTCCCGAGCAAAGGGAACCTGACAAAACAAGGAGTGTCGCGAGTTGCCAGAAATTAGAAAAGTTATCTCAAAACGCAAGAAAGATGGACCTGCAGAGTGTCATATTCAGCCTCTGAAAATGAAAACAGGTAAACAGTGGGAGGGAGCATGCATTCGTAAGCCCTATGTAATTAGATAACTTCAGCAAGGCTGAAGCCGACGGGTGGGCATGGGTGGCGTCGGGGAAGGCTGACCCCAAGTGGGGGAAATGATCCAATTTCGTTGAGGAGCCGTAATAAATGTAACCCCGATTAACTTCAGTCCCCCCGACGATCTGCATTATTTTGCTTACAAGAAGGGGAGATTCTTCAATAAAAAACCTCAAAATTTCCAATTTTCCTCACAAAAATTCAAATTTTCTGTAATATAACTCCCAAATTTGAAATATTTGTGAAAAGAAAGCCCAAAAAATTTTCTACTTTCGTTTGAACAGCCTTAATCCGCACGATAAAATATGTAACCAGCAATCTTCAGTCGTCCCTAAAATCTGCTTGATTTTGCTCATAGGAAGGGCAAATTCTTCAATACAGACCCTAAATATTATAATTCTCTTACAAAGAAACCCACGTTTTTCATATTTTCTGCCATAAAATTCTATATTTTCTCTTACATAAGCTCCAGATTTGCAAATAATTATTAAAGGGAGCCAAAAATTTGTCGGGAAATTCCAACATGTCTTCGGAGAGCCTTAATCCGTATGATAAAATATGTGACCCCAACAAACTTCAGTCGTCCGGACAATCTACTTGATTTTGCTCATAGGAAGGGCAGATTCTTTAATAAAAAGTCCAAGTTGTCACCCCAAAGTTTTCAATTTTCCTTATACAAAAACCCAAATTTTCTTCCAAGAAATTCCAAATTTTCTCCAATGTAACCTCCATATTTTCAAATACCTATAAAAAAGGCGAAATATTCGGCGCGCTTTGGCCGCTGCAAATTGTGCCTCCCCTTCCTTTCGGCAATCCAATGCCTTTGCGGGGGTTCCGTGTTGCTTCTCCCCGTTTGGGGACCTTAGTCCCCCTGTCGGGCAAATTCTGGCACCACACCTGGCCTTCAGCATTCGATACATGAGTCTTCGGCACTTGCCGGTCAAAGTCGGTGGGTAAAATGTTCCTTAGCTTACTTATCCTCTTCGTGCCAACTGGTACATAAGGCCTACGTGCTCTTTATCCAGATAACCCTATCCCTTACCTTTACCCTAGCTTCATCCCAAGTTCTCCACCCAAACCCCTTTCTTTCATTTTCTACTGTTCTTCTCCATGTTGTTTTTGGTCTTCCAACTCTTCTTCTGCCTTCTGGTTGCCATGACAATGCGGTCATACAGTAGTGTCCCTTATCTTTCCTCAATATGTGTCCCAACCAGTTCCATCTTCTTCTTTTCACTTCAAAGCTGATCTTCTTTACTTGCATTAATTCACTGAGTTGATCATAGGAGATGATATTTGGCCAAAATATTTGCATAATTCTTTTCAGACATTGATATTGAAATGAGTCCAGTTTCTTTTCATCGCTTCTATCCATTTTCCATGTTTCACAGCCATATAACACAACTGGTCTAACAATGGTTTTGTAAAGATTATTTTTTGTTTTCCTGTTGTATTGCTTTGACTTCCATATTTTGTTTAGCTTGGTGAATGCGATTCTACCTTTGTTTATCCTGCCGTTCATATCGTTCCCTCCACCTCCTTCTTTGCTCATATTTGCTTCAAGGTAGGTAAATTCATCCACATCCTCTGTGTCATTTCCATCTACTTTAAAAACTTCAACTCTCTTGCTGTCCAATCTCGTAATCTTTGTCTCTTTGTCATTTATTTTCAAACCAACTTTGCTTACATGTTGAGATAATTTGTCAGTTTTCCTCTGCATGTGTGGGTGGTTGGATGATAGTAAGGCAATATCGTTGGCAAAGTCTAGATCTTCCAGCTTAGACATCATCCTCCATCTCACCCCTGTATTATTCTCCTGTGTAGTCCTTCTCATCACCCAGTCAATCACAAGCAGGAATAAAAACACAGACATCACACACCCCTGATCTACTCCTGTCTTAACATTAAATCAATCTGTCGCTTTTCCGCCATCTAGCACTGCACAAATGCTATTAGAATACATCGCCATCACCATATTAATTAGCTTACTTGTTATTCCATACTGCCTCATTTCCCAAAGGCTGTCCCTGTGTATTGAATCAAAAGCCTTCTCGAAATCTATGAAATTTATGTACAATGAAGACTGCCATTCAATTGATTGTTCTATAATATTCCTTAAGCTAAAAATCTTTAAAATGTTCCACTTGTGGCAAAATCGAACCTCCTCACTGAAAAAGCTGCATACGGACCTGCCATAAAACCACAATCTCCCATCTCTGAGATTGATTTTTTTATACGACTTTGAAATACAATACTATATTACAATATAATATCATTACCCGTTTTGAATTAAATGTTCAAGCAAATGTAGTAAGGCTCTGTCGAGTCACGTCAAGTGACCAAAGACGGACCAGCTTGTTTCCATCCTGACATGTTCACGGACAGGCATGTAATTGGACTACTCCCCTGGTTCTGAACAGGGATAATGCTACTGTTCTTAACTTTGAACATCTTGCCGCGTTAGAACAAATCCCCACCATTTTGGGCGGCAAAACGGGGACATAATGCACCTTTTGCTTTGACGTCACGCGACGTCATTTTGGCGGCAAAAATAATGAATCACATGGCACGCACGAAGTAGACTTCGCACGCGCGTATCCGACCGCATGCAGACAGCTGATAAGTAGCAATGATCTGCGCTTCGGGGCGTAGCGAAGGTGTAATCTTTGAAAGGGGGGGGGGGGGGTAGAAATCATGTTTTGCCGACAGATCTGGTGATGCGTCAAACGAGCGCGACGCGAGAGCTTTAGCGGGTGGGGTCCAGGGGCTCGCTTTAGGGCCCCTGGTGGGGTTCAGAGGCAAAGCCCAGTGGGGGCCAGGGGGCAAAGCACCCGGAAACTCTGAGGTTTTAGCATATTTCTGGGTAAAAAATTAAGTCCCAGGATAAGTATACTTTAGTTCATGATACATTAATCAATGCAAAGATCCCTAATAATTTTAATGTGTTAGGCAATTCCTCCCTTCATGCCACTACACTGAACCTGAAGTTCAGAATTTGAACACTAGACTCGTCAGGCGTTCAGTAGGCGTCTGGCGTTCAAAAATGGAGAAAAGTGTTCAGAATCATAACACTAGCGGTAAAAATATGCTTCGAACGCCAGGATGCATTTTCCAGTGGCGTACTCAGGATTTCTCTCAAGGGGGTCATGCAGTATGTCATATGTTCGCCGGCCTGGGGGAGAGGGTGTCCCCCTCTTCTTTGAAAATTTTTGAAAAATTAGAGGTCCTTACATGCAATCTGGTGCCACATATGCTACATTTTGAAGTAGAATTTGTGTTAAAAAGTTTACGTATTTTTAGGAAGTTAATGAAAAAGTGGCATCAGGGGGCAAAGCACCCGGAAACTCTGAGGTTTTAGCATATTTCTGGGTAAAAAATTAAGTCCCAGGATAAGTATACTTTAGTTCATGATACATTAATCAATGCAAAGATCCCTAATAATTTTAATGTGTTAGGCAATTCCTCCCTTCATGCCACTACACTGAACCTGAAGTTCAGAATTTGAACACTAGACTCGTCAGGCGTTCAGTAGGCGTCTGGCGTTCAAAAATGGAGAAAAGTGTTCAGAATCATAACACTAGCGGTAAAAATATGCTTCGAACGCCAGGATGCATTTTCCAGTGGCGTACTCAGGATTTCTCTCAAGGGGGTCATGCAGTATGTCATATGTTCGCCGGCCTGGGGGAGAGGGTGTCCCCCTCTTCTTTGAAAATTTTTGAAAAATTAGAGGTCCTTACATGCAATCTGGTGCCACATATGCTACATTTTGAAGTAGAATTTGTGTTAAAAAGTTTACGTATTTTTAGGAAGTTAATGAAAAAGTGGCATCAGTTGGGGGGATGGCTCAACCCCCCCCCCGCGTACGCCCCTGATGCGTTCTGTATCGGTTACATTTTGGTGTTCAAAAGTTGAACGCCTGAGTTTGCAGTGAAGAGACAACGCGCGGCATGCATTATTTTTTCCCATGATGTTTGTGGATAAACCGGTTCCCCAGGAATTTGCAAAATGTGTTTGAAGTCAAGATTAGGGTTTAGAGAAAGGGCTAAGTATACCCTTTCCATTGCAGTTGGGTGTTGTCGATCACATACTGATGATAAAAGTGAGGTATAATGTCCATAAAGTCTTTTTTCAAGAATGTCATATGCAGTGTTTTAGCTAGGACGTTTTCTCAATGCGACATTTACTGATCTGTGGTCTCGGGGAGGGGTCTAACATTTTTGGAATTTAAAAGGTGCCTAGATCGCAAATGGTGCAATTTTAGTGTATTTCTGCCCTAATGGAAGCCAAAAAATCTTGGTGACGAATATTTTACTACATAAAAATATAACGCCGAGGACGTTATGCATGAAATCAGTCTACTTTCTGAACTTCGGGGACCGACTGCATGGCCAAGTGGTTAGAGCATCCGACTTGCAGCCGGAAGGTCTAGGGTTCGAATCCTGGCCAGGTAATACTGAAGACTTTAAAAATGGAACCTACTGCCGTTGTGCTTGGTGCTCAGCATAAGCAATGGAGTAGGGAAAACAAGCCAGTGAGCCCCAACTAGAGAAAAGGCCGTGGTCGGCTCGACTTAAAACCAATTGCTTAGAAACTGTGCCTCATTGGGTTCACCTTCTGTTTTATGAGGTCATATGAATAAGGTCTATTTTCTTTGAGGTTACCCATATGAACTCTGGAGTGGAGATATGACTGACACACATGACTAGGCTACCATTTGTTTATGAGGTCGACCCCATCTACATGAGAACACACGCTTTACCATAAATTGAAAATCCTTCATTGTAAATATCACATTCTTTCAGAATCATTTTTCTTATCAAACGATATCGTCAGATGATATTTTTGAGGATATTAAATCAAACCTTCGATTATCACAACTGACTTACCTCATGAACATTGTAATTTAAACGAAGTCACATTAATTACAGACATCGTAAAAATGCTTTCGTCCTTAATTATATGACAGCGGTTGGAGCCAAGCCTATTTGCGTTCAGCCTTATCTGATATGGTGATTGTATTTTCGTTTCTTTTTGCGTGTTGACTATGAACATAAACACACTAAATCGTAGTTTACGAGGGTTTGTCCGTCATACATGGGAGAGCCGTTCAAACCGCATGAACAGCCGACAATTGACGCTGACTTTCGACTCAATTTTTGAAATGCCTGTGACCGATTGGTCAGTTGAAGGTGGCGAAACTTTTGCTCGTTAACTATACTTACAACTCCAGGCCAACCAGACTCTCAGGTTTATACTCAAGTTACCCAACGAGGTGACACCTAATCGCAAAGAATGATCACATACAAGTGAAAAATTATTAGAGAATTAAAAATCAAAGCAATTAGGTCTACATTTTCCTCAAAGTCGAAATCTAATGTGTCTTGTGGACAGGCATATGTACTGATCATTGATCATTGGTCATGACACCACTTTTCTCGGCTTAAGGGAAGTATTATAAACAAATGTCCCCTTTAAATTATTAGGCCAAAGATCTGGTTTTCGCAAACTATAAAAGGATTTTTGGAAGGTAACAACGTATACAAGTTACGTGTGGTAGGCTGTATGGGGAAAACCATACCTTATGCTGTTTGGCTGCTGGTGTCTCAGCAATCCATCTACTACAATATTATGATTTTCAAATAATTACTCTGTTCCGTCTCATTTTCCAAATAATTTACTGTGCAAAAAATCAAATTCAATGGGCGATTTTTCAAATATTGGGGGACATGTACCCATTTCCCCAGAGATAGCCGCCCGTGGGAGGAGGGGCTATAAGTAAACTTAGTTGGGAGAAGTTTTACTGTATGGGTGTAAGATTATAGATCCTTGAAGCCTATACACATATGTTTTTAAATCTCTGCTAAATGAAATTGTCTTTCTGAATATATAGTGTGCGCATAGCATACTGACAAGATTAAATGACATATTACCCAATAAGGGACAGGTTTCAGTACAATAGTGTTTTAGACATATGGGAAGAATTAAATCTCAGTACTCTAAGTAAACTTTCATTCAATTTTTGTGTGAGATTCTCTTGATATTAGTACATAAACTTTTGTACGTACGTAACCTAAAGCGAAAGTGAAGCCAGCGGGAGTGATGTCATTTCCCCACAATTATGGCAAACCTTTATTTTGTTGTTGCTTTTCAAGTTTTTTCAATCCTTTATTTTGTCCTTGAAATAAATTAGGATTTCGGCTTTCCATTCTTGTGAATACAAAGTTTGCAATGCATGCCTCTCATGCATTTACATTATCAAAACATGAGAAAACAGAGAAGAAAATTTGTTGTAAAATTGAAGTAAAAACCAAAATTTTGTTGATTTACGTGAAATGATGTATAGTGTGCTTGCTTCAAAAGTGTAGAACTTCCTAGGACGTCCACGTTTCACGCTCTCTTTGAGTTCAAAATGTGATAGGCCCAATATCTCTAGAATCAAAAATAGCAATTGAATGCAAATTTTACGTCAATGCTTAGATTAAGTACCTCTCTAATATATGAATACTAGATCTAAGCCGAAATGAAATATTTTAACCAAAGTCTGGTACATCATGATGAATGCCATGACTTCTCAAAACTGTGGAAGATTCTCCCATACACCCCAAATGGCTAATCGATAGAGGAATGAGTTTTGACGTTATTGTGGAGCGAAAATAGCTACAATTAAACGAGGAGGCTCACAGAACGTCTAGAATGGCTGGCAGATGGCCCAATCTCGATACGGCCACCAATTTGGGAGATTATTTGGAGACAGCTTTTCTTAAATTTATGAGGTCATCTTCTCGTATTCCTATAAACGATAAATGTCAAATAAAGGGGCAGCGAGACAAATTTAAAAATCAATTATTTATACAAACTATTTTCACCAAATATGGTTTTTACATCGAGGTCTGCAAAATCAAAGTTCCGCAATAGGTTTCGGGGGATACTCAGCGCTCAGAACAAACCTCTTGAGAACATATCTTTTAAAAGCTTTCCAGCCTGTGTGTTTACAAGTTTTACAAGTGCGATGATGCTACGCTGAACAATCTCAAACTCCCGTTGAAAAATCACTTTTCATGTCTTTGCTCACTTTAGAGAACATTGAAGATAAAATAGTTTAAAACTTACAAGTCAATCTACTATTGGTAGACTGTATGCACCTCTACATTGAAATATAACGCTATTTTATTAAAAGTTACAATTTTTTACTGTGAATCTGTGATGTGGGCCAATGAGAAAGATTCATGCCAAGTGCCTGTGCTAATTCTGGTATAGGGTTGTTAATGAGCCAATTGGCTTCCTGACCCTCAAACGTTAAACTTAAATAACGATATTTACTCTATGAGCTTAAAGAGCCAATCATCTCGTCCCAGACGGTTACACTTCTCTTACAAAGTTTATCCCCCCCCCCCCTTGGAAAATGTGTCTACTGTGTCTCCTGCAGATCCAGACAGAGTCTCCCACACATTCAGACAGAGCTAACCTGAATTTTGTTGAAGTCGCAGTGGCCGTAGTCTTAAGTGTACACAGTGACTTATTGTGTGTGATTCTAAAGATATTGCAATTAGACCTTTCAAAGCAATGGGCTTCATCATATTTCACTGATCTGCACAAGTCATCATCCACCAATTAGAGTGTAGCTATTGTTTTAATTTTTGTCAGTCAAAGAGCAGTACCAACAGTCTATAGAGATACCAGAAGTTTCATAATATGCTTGAAGTAAGGCAGCAGCCCCTTTAACGGAGTCTTCCCTAGTCAAAGGGCTAGTGGGGTTAGACCTTTTTGATTTAGGATCCCCCTTCGTCTGTTATTTTCAAGCGTGATTCTTTGCAATTATTTGGCAATTGATTTCCTGTATATCAAATTATTATATTTACGCCAAATACCAAGGAAATCGTCTTGGATTACCCTTAATAGTGCAATAGGCTAATTTTCGGAACATCACGAAAAAAATATTCGTAAAATAAGAGAAGATTTGAAAGATTTGCTGATGTTCAACAGTGAGCTTGGGATTACATCTTTATGATCTTTAAGTTTAACATTCACATCTTTCGGGGTAAGGACATGTCTGTAGCCGAGGAGTCAGGAGTCGCCCTGTAACAAGTTTTCGGCCAGTAGAAAACAAAAATTATCATTGCCTTAATGTATTTTCGTATACCTGGCCCCACTTAAAAAAATCGTCTCATCCCCCTTGCAAGCTATCTCGCCCCTTCAGTAAGGCTTGACTGGCTAGGGGTTTAGGTACCAATTACAGAATTTTCATTGTCCAGGGATGTAGCCAGATTGGGAGCCGTAGAACCGACGACCCCTTCCTTGTTGAGAAAAGAGGTTTTTTTTCAAAAACGAACCTATCGAATAGACAGGACTACAATAGTCCCAATATAGTGACAATTCTGATCCCCCATTCCCATCCCCCGATCCCGCATCTGTTAGGTCCTGAATCGGCCTCCAATATATGCTGAAAGAACAGTTGCATCTGAAATCACTGTTAGGGACAAGCAAGTTAGTGATTCGGTGAAAAATGTAACAAATTTTCACTCTGTCATACATAACGGTACGGGAAGACTTCACGAAAGAGGGGGTGGCAGGGTGCTTGTCCTGGAATTTCTTCTGACAGGCAAACAATAGTGACATGAACTAACTCTTAATCTTTCGAGTGCATTCAAACTACGGGTTTAATCTGAAACTTGTGCTAACATGTTGAAAACAAACTTCATATGGGAATTTCCTTGAGATATATGTAATCATTTCCTGTGCCTTTTCATGTTCATGATTCTCCAAATTGAAACAGAATTACTTGCAACCCAGAGAAAGCTTGACATAACTTTACAACTTCTTTTGTCCTCCATTGAATTCTCATGCTTTCGCAATGTGATCACCGTATCGAAGGCATCAGAAGTTTACAAACTTTAAATGTCATCTCGGTAATCTTACACCTCCATCTACTCTAACAAGCCGTGGCCGGCCCGACTTAAACCAATTGGTTAGAATCTGAGCCGTAAGACCACATCTAACTAACATGCTCAAGACATTAACAGATGAAGTTATTACATTTGCAGTTCAAAATAAGCTTCAAAAAACAGGGATGACAAAACTTCGCATTAATAAATTTTGCTTCTGTGCTTTTTCAATTTTTAACGCTTGTTTCATGTTCTTCTTCAAAATATCTTACTTTTCAATGTGCTTGCATAATAAGCATTATGATTTTTCATTTTTTTTAAATATCATAATAAACAAAAAAGAAAGAAAAGTTATAACCCATCTCAAGCTGGATGAGTTGACGTCACTCCTGTTTGTCTCAAGTTCACTTCTGGAGTAAGTATTTCAACTTGATCCACAAATACCTGGAGAAACACTAGGGGTTGAAAGAAATGTCATTAATATTGTTGGATAAGGTTACTCATTTACATATCCATAGGTGTATGAGTATGACAAGGGGGCAGGGGGAACTCTGCCCTCATAGGTATGGACAAACTCAAAATTCGGGCAAACTTTAGAGTAATTTTTGCAAAATTTGTGGAAATTCGGGCAAAATTTGTCTAAAAAGGCGCAAAGATTTGGGCAAAAAACTTGTGAACCCCACATCCAGATGGTCCCATATCCTTACTTACGTAGCAAAATAATTTTTGGCCAAAAGCCCTCTTTTGATGCATTTATCTCTGGCTTGGATAGAAGTGTTTGGTATTTCGCAAAGTCGATTGGCGCCCGAGAGCGTTAAGTCGATGAGCGTAAAGTCGGTTCGTATCTGATGACATTGTCGCGCAGACCAGTGGCGTAGGTAGGGGGACAGGGGGCGAGTTGCCCCCTGGAAAAATCTTGGGGGAAATTTTGAAGGTGAAAATATGGTGAAATGTACGCATGATCTGGTAAAATTTTAAATTTCGCAACCAGTACACTTTACTTATCGTGTGTACTTATCGCTTCCCTCTCGATAACTGATTAACCTTTACAATGGGAATAAGAACGCTTTCCGGTCTATCCATCATAAGTATTGAAAGGGACCTTGCTAGTTGCTACTAGTATACCTTTAAAAAATGTAATTGTTACATTTAGCACTATAAAAAAGCGCAAATGGCGGTTCTAAAAAGCGCCTATTAGCAGCTGTTTGGTTTGTTCATTTCAGTGTTTTAATATGCTTCATGTACGTGCATTTGTGTTATATAGTAACCACTATGAAGCCAAGGAATATGGTATGTGGTCTCTATCTCTGGTCTCAGTGATGGCTAGGCTTAGATGCCCAGATGAAGCAGTCGAGAGAGTGAAGGGGGTGGTAGAGATTTTGACTTTTCAGATATTTTCACGGAACATGAACAGAAGCTACACTAATACGAACTTTTCTGATTTATAATGCTGTATTTGATTATACAGTAACCGTTTCAATCTTCCTTGGATCAGTAGATCATATTTGATTGTCAAATTTTCCAAGACATGTGAAATATTTGCAGTAATTTGAGTCCAAAATTGTGCACCAAATTGCATCTAAGGTCCCTCAAAAATCCAAAACTTTTCCAAAAAAAATGTCAAAAATTTGTAGTAATTTACCTTAAAATTTGTCCAAAAATGATGCACCAAATTGCACTTAAGGTCCCTCAAAATTTCAAAAATTTTCACCCTTCCCTTAGACCCCCTCTCCTTAGACCCCTCCCCCAGGACGGCAATCCGAAACAAGGTTCATCCCCCAGTCTCAAACAGCTTCCTACGCCTATGAATCGAACCATTCTGAAATGTGTCTTTATTTCTTTGTTGAGTAGCGTATTCACTGAGAGAGTAATTAACCATTATTTTCTTAAGGCCAGGAATTCCTTGAACTTTGTCAGGATAGAGCAAGAGGGGTCTTATGGAGTCAGGCATACCATGACAATTGACACATGGTTTATGGCTAATCAATGGCCAATGTTTTGTGATGTTTTGTGATGATGTGGAAAATAATGTACTATATCAACTTTTTTCCTGCAACAAACAGACAATTACAGCACCATTTTGTAATTAAACATCCTTAATCATCTAATAAAAATCATCCCATTAGGCCTCATTCCCAGGAAGCAGATCACTAATTGGGGGAAATCTTGGTGCTTTTGCCCCCCTCCCCCCGGCAAAAAACCTGGCTACGCCGTTGGCGCAGACTTGTATGTAAATCGCGACTCGCGTCACAACCCGCCAACACTACCTGACTTGAAACATTTTGGGCAATTTCCCCTATTGATATAACACAGAGACTCTAGTCAATGACTTGACTTGCGTCCCTGAGCTTAATAGCTCCAGTTGACTTGACTTGCTGAGAAAAGAGTGACTTGGATACATCTCTGTTGTCGCGTCTTCCCAGTGCACTGCATACAGTCTCATTAATGTAAGTCAGCGTCGGAGAGCTGTAAAAGCGGCCCGTCATATACATTACATAGCCTCAACTAATTCATTTCAGGCAGCCTATAGGTCTACTGAACCTGACAGGAGATCTACTTTATTCAAAGGGTAGTTATAACGAAAGACAATTATTAACATTTCTTCGTGGGTACCCTTATGTCTACCCTCTAGCGAGAGTAGACATAATGTATTCATAATGAGAGGTTCCTTTGATACGTTTGTTTGTCAAACGGCTTCAAAAGGCTTATCCCTGCGGGTGTTTGAATTCATGATGGCGGTCCATTATCATCTGTCTACGAATGTATAAACTACATGATGGGGGTCCATTAGGCCTATCATCTGTCTACGGATGTATAAACTACTAACAGTAATGTTCCATGTTATAGACAGCGGGGCAAAACTAGGACCCATCACACTTGTCATGTCTGGGCTGCTTGTCAACAAGTGCAAGACGTCCACGAGGGAGTACCAAACTGTGTTTGCAAATTAAAGGCAATGAAAGATTTCTGATGTCAGTTTGTCCCTTCTTTACCTAGCTGACACTATATAACACATACGTGTTGATGTGTTGTTAAACCTCATCTAACTATCTGATGTCAGTTTGTACCTCCTTGTCATATTCATTTTATGATGGGGCCGGCACAACGTAGCACAGTAGAAAATCTTCCTATATAACCGTATATATAACCGTATGTCGGTTAACACTCGGCCAAGAAAGGCTTATATCGCTGCTGTCAAATGTAAATAAACCATATAGGGTCAAAATATCCTTGCTGCTACCTGGGTTAACGCCATGTATGGTTAATTTATAACAAACAGAGACGATACCATTCAATACATCTACCACCAGACCACAGTCACAGAAAGTAAAAACCAAACAAACTACTCGTAAATGGAGCAACGTCCCCACGTGATGGGTACCCAACTAAACCGTGACCAATTGATCAGCCGTGACGGTCATATCAAAGTTTTCAGTTATCGGTCCGTCACATGTGACTCCCATTGTAGACTGGTTGAAAAGAGCAGATATTTACACATGATCTTTGTCAAATGGCCAAGAAGCGATGATACCTTTAATTATGAATCAGTCTGCATGAAAAGAAACCTGAAACTAACTGGCTTTTCTTGTGAGGCAAACACAAATATTAGTTAGTCCCTATAACATTTTCAGATCTTCATAAACGTTTGTACATCTTTAGTCTGATTCTATTCGATTATGTCCATCATCTTACAGACTCCTGTTCGCTATGTTGCAGCTGCCGTTGAAGCCGGGAAGCTGGAACTAATTATGTCCACTGATACTTTTTAGTTTGAAAATTGAGTGTTACGTTGCCTAAAAACAGCCAAACTTTACCTTACTAGAAAATACCACATCCAGGAGATAAAGGGTTTAATCCGCCTCTCAGTCACATGAAGAGTATTTCCTGATAACAGTCAGTAGCCCCGACGGTACAAATTGATTTTTTTTGTCACGGGGAAACAGAATCTTCAAAACTACCATGAAAATATCGGTGAACTGTCCGCACTCAGGCTGTAATTTTTCGTCGTTTTTCATGACTAAGTTCAATATTAACCATGGTTTCATGTAGCTAGATGGTAGCCCCTACTGCATGTGCTACACAAAGGCTTATAGCTGACGCATGTGGGTTTCTCCAATGGTAGGGAATTCCATCTTCAATCGCATATTTGTTCTCTCGTATACGGAGTCCATCGGTAACCTATAGCAAATAATTCGCAAAACCTGTTTGTACGGTATAAGACAAATGGATACGATACGGTATAGTGCATGGATGGTGTTACCTTTTAGCTGTAGTGTACGTAACGCGAGCTTTGGGCGAGCACGACCCCCACAGGTCTCGCCCTTTAGTCGCCCTTACTCCTATTGGAAAAGTTAAGGGTGAAACAATATACTGCTTCATATTTGGAGAGCATGAAACGGCAGCGCCCCTTTGCGCCCCATTTAAAATTGTCTGGCAACACCGCTGACCCTTAGAGGCCAGCCGTTGGGCCATAGCAACATATAGTGTATATGTTTAGCCCTCAGTAAGGTCAACCCTCTGCATATCCCTACCAGAATTAAGCGCGCTTTGAGTGCTGCGCAACACTACAAGCCGGATTTCCGACAAAACACTTAACTCTGTACACCAAATTTGTGCTTTGTACGCAATATATTATGAAAGTTATGTTATGATGTCATACAGGTATTATATGTTTATTGGTCAGAGGAGTGGTGAGAATACACTAACGTGTCGGGACTATATTGTTGTGAAAAAATTTATTTCACTATCAAACGAATCCTGATGCAATCTTTGAGCGCTCTAGAATTAGTGGCATGGTATAGTCTACTACCTGACAGGTAGTTACAATGAAAATTCGATCAACCTGCTATACTTCATGTAAACATATACCGTTCGTAGCATGGACTTGGCCTACATTACTTTTAAGAAGCGATAATGTTAGCCTTTACGCACATACTCGGTGTATTTTAAAGGGAAACTTCGGTTAATAGCAAGTGCAAGGGAACATTTAATCCTATCAGCAGAAGGGACCATATGTTTCAACAAGCTGGTCAGGCTTCATTGAGAAACCAATTGACAGAGAGGGTTTTTACTGTAATCCAACCAGCATGGATTGCATGTGACAAGCACCTAAGTACATAGACGACTTCTAAAACTAATTACCTTTAAACAACATTCATGTTTGAACAGATGCATAAGTAATGAACATCTTTCTGTCTTTTGAACGTTGTACACGTGCTATTCATAAAATTAAAAGGGTTATTATTTATTGCCTGCAGTTGTTTGACAAAGTAGACCGTTATTCTCACTGATTTTGATTTTAAGTGAAAATGCAGTCACTTAGTTTGAATAAGTGCACTGCCCAGTACCTGTATTTTGAATGGCTCTCTTTAATCATGTGACAAAACTATTGTTAAAAAATCGTTACATTCATGCAAAATAACTCCTTATTTTACCTTGGCTGTATTTGTCTTTGGAAACATACTTTTCAAAGTGGAGAAATCTTGGAGGAGATCTGAAATATTCAGCTGACGGATGTTTAAAAATTAATTTGGAGACGGCTGCTTATTCCCTTTAATGGATATTATTCACCTAGGGCATTTCTACAGGTTTAACGCTGAACTAAGTGAGCCACAACCATCAGTTTCGTACATTACGGTATGCCTATACTACCGTACACATTCAGTTTTGTGAAACTGTGAAAATGCAAATGCTTTAAACGAAAAAGTTTATAGATCCCCCCTTCCCCGGGGTGGCTTTAGCTCTTAAGTATGGATACGTATATACTACGGCAATTAACTGTTGATTGCTTAAGAATAGTTTGACCAGGGAGTTGTTATTCGAATAGCAACTCCCTGGTTTGACTATCTTTTTAGGAGACTGTTATATCCGAGTGCCATTTCCTATTTTATCTTTTTC
This sequence comes from Holothuria glaberrima, assembly GCA_009936505.3. Lineage (NCBI taxonomy): Eukaryota > Metazoa > Echinodermata > Holothuroidea > Aspidochirotida > Holothuriidae > Holothuria > Holothuria glaberrima. The sequence goes on from WURT03206813.1 coordinate 26,627, forward strand.
ATTTCCGCAATTATCTCTATCGAAATTAAATTCAGCTTTGGCAATCGTCAAAGCCAAGATTCACTGAAATTTGCAGGTCACGCTTGTTGTAGGTACGCCAAAAGCCGGTTCTCTAATTCGAGGAGTCAACATAATGCAGGATCAAGACTAGTTAGAATGAATTTCATTTCCAAATTTCCACGCTTCACAAATTTACGTCGTCTGGTTTACGTCTCAAGTTTTTTGCATAGGCTAGAGGCTAGGGTGGGTACAATAAGGGGAAAAGTATAATAATTGCGGATTTATCTGGCTTGTATGTGATTCAATGATCTATAACAAAGGATATTGCAGGAAGGAAACTGTTACTTAATATTACCATGGTAGTATACAGGTTTAAAGTAGAAAGCAGATCTTGCGTCACCCAAAATACACTAAAACAATAGCCAAGACCCAAATTTATGTTTGATATCTTAACCAGAATGCAAAAATGCATTGAGGTTTCGAT
>WURT03206923.1:0-27109 GCA_009936505.3 Holothuria glaberrima
ACGAAATTGTCCCATCATTTTTGTCTAGGATTGTAGCTATCACAATATTAATCGTTAAATTTTTCGTTACAAAATACCTGAAACTTGCAATGCCCGCGGTAAGCGTAACGTTTTCTGTTTTCTCCATTGTTTAGGTTAATGCAGGTTTAATATTCCATAAACACTATGGCCATTATGTGCCACAATACCTCATTAACCGAACGGAGTGATATGTCAATTAGTAACTTCGTAGAGGCCTACTGAGGGCGGCTACCAGTGTGATCATTCCATTTCGATTTTTGCTTCCATCTTTGAATTTTGATTGGCCCGAAGGTAGCTGAGATTTGCAATCTTAGAATTGTTCGAAACTTAAGAACGGGCACTGCTCATTTGACTAACTACCTGCACTAATTATTTTAATGTTTGTAAGTTTTTAACACCTTGACATTTCGGTTGTCTAGGAACCAACTAACAAGCACTGCTCTAAGCAAAGATCCATTATACGTAAGCGAGTAAAAGTAAAAATTTGGGGCTTAAAAACAGATCATGTGTCGCCTGAAATGGACTTTCTCACAAGTTTACTCAAGTGCAGACTGCCTAATGAGTTTGTGAATAAGGCTTCGGAAATATAACAATTAAATTCTGTTAATTAAAAACAATTTTAATAATGCAGTGAATATTCAAAAGTAGTTACACTCCTTAAGGGCGCTTGTGTAACCATGTCCCGGTATTAATACAAAACTGTACGGCCCAGAACAAGTTTAACATGCATCACTTTGCACAAGACACGCCTGTTGTGTCAGATTCCTTGGTTCATCTCTTCAGTTCTCTCAAATTCACGAAATTTCTAACCAAATAATATCATAGATTAGACAATTGAGCCTTGTGCTGCAGAGTTCATATCTAAAAAGGTAGAAATTAGGTCTGGATATCTGTTTTAACTCTACCAGATGCATGCACATGTAACTCCTAAGCCAAAGAATACTTGTTTAGGGAAATTTTCTGGGGTCCCCTACACTCGAAAATATAGGGGGGCCGTAACCCAAGGTTGGCGCCACAGGGGAAGGGGGCGACCGCCCCTATCATTTGCAAGAAAAGGGAAAAAGAGAAGGAAAAGAAGAAACGGAGAAAATGAAGGAGAAGAGGAAGCAGCGAAAGAGACAGAAGAAGAGAAGAGGAGGGGTAGGGTAGGCCTATATCTGATCCACATATTTAATCTAGAGCTTCCAGGAGGCCCTTTCATGTGTTTGCAGCCTTTAGATACCCTTTTACAGTGCGCAAATGAAGCAAGAAAAATTTTCGTAATAGTTCAAGCATTTTTCTGTGAACTTCACACACGCATTTTGTGTAAAAACTTCCTCCTTATGGGAGGCAGTAAAGTATCGGGGGGGGGGGGACTTCAGGAGGTTTGTTGACAACATACCCTTCTCTTATACAACAAAGGCTTCTCTCCTCTTCACCCAACCTAAACTTAGCATTCACTAAATTATGAACATCTTACAGCCCCTTCCCTTAGACCCCTCCCCAGGACGGCCTTCTTTAACCCAACCAAAAAATAGAATTCACTAAATTATCAACATTTTCCAGCTATATATGATCAGTTCCAAAAATATCCCAAAGACAGCACCATTTTGCATCTAAGCAACCTTAAATTAATAACAATTTCTCCTCTTAGAGACTTAGACCCCTCCCCAGGACAGCGATCACTCACCCCATTCTTTGCCACCCAAATGAAAATACCCTGTCGCCGCCCCTGCTGAAATATTAGGAATGACTAAAAGTATGTTTCACATTATCTCGTCCCCTGGAAGCGGTCTTCTCCCACTTGGACATTGTGTTGAGCTATGGGATTTTCGCTCCCCGGTATGATATTTCTTGCCAAATCACTAGTCAAATAAAATTTCATTGTTGTTAGGTCATTGTATAGTTAATTGAAGTAGCATTTAAATAACAAGAACATATTTTCCTTATCATCCTCCTATTATTCAAACCTTGTCTTTGCAGGAATCCGACTTCCGGCATCAATGGAGGTAAGTTTTACATTAGGACAATACTACCAATAGAAAAAACTATACTATAAAAACTAAATATTCTAACTTTTAAGAAGAGAAAAATAAAAATATACAGTTTTTTCCGGCATTGACCTCATTTAACCATATTATGATGTATAGGGTTATTCGTACAAAGTTATTTCATTTGTAATTCTATGTTAACAGACCAAACAGTCATTGTTTATGTGATATAAATTTATGACCTTACGCATTTTCGGTTTTTGACCTCTGGTGACCCCAAATGACCTTTGAACTCCACCAAAACAATACGGTTCTTTCTCTTAACATGACAAATCTATATACCAAATATGAAAGTGTCGGTCATTGCTATCTTGAGGTATCGTGTTTACAAGCTAAGCGTCACATACACATACACCCATAAATAAACACACACGACATCACCATCGCATAGGTTCCTTGCCTGCCTTTGGCAAGAAATCAGTTAAAGGCAAAGTGCACCTCATGTTACTGTAGCTAGCACGCAAGTTGAGATGGCTTCCGTTTTTTTTTGTCTACAGTTATACACCTTGGCAGCGGGCCCGGCGTAAGCAACTCCAGATTGATACCAGTACAGAAAATGTGTGACATCTTGTCAGCTTCCGATTTAAAACAACGAGATACAACACAATGCGTAGAGAGTGATACTCCAAGTCCATGTGATTAAAAACTGAAACTCTTAAAACAGTCAAGTATGCATGGCGTTGTAATCTTGTCCGTAACCTTGGTAACATATCAAAATGTTGATGAGCTAGTATCATCTAACGACTTTAACCTCCTCGTGTATCAGAGACGTCGGAACGATTTTTAAAGTGGTACGGCCGAAACTGGGGTCTGGGTGACTAATATGAGGTAGGGGTCTAAGGACGAGGGTGCCCCCTCCACTTTGAGAAATTCTTGAATTGTTACGTGTTCTTATATGCATTCTTGTGCTATATTTGTCAACTTTTGAGGTAACTGACCACATGCTAGACGTATCGGAGAAAGGGAAAATAGTTGTTTTTTTTAACCTTCGCTTTTCCAATTTTTAAATTTTTCATTTTTTTAATCTTCGCTGCGTACGGAAGTGGTACGGAAGATGCCTTTCCTGCCGTTGCGGTTTTGACGCCTCTGTCGTGTATAAAGCATTCAACCTGAATGGTTTTCCACTCTCATTATAATCCTTGCCACAAATTTTTTTTCTTTGCCAGGGTTAAACTTGATTCTGGTTTAATATCCTTTAGATCTTTTGTTACGAGGACACTACATCTTTAGTCCAGTTTATGCTCTAAGATAAAGTTTAAAAACATTTCTTTAAATTAATATATTTTTATCCAAATTTTTCGAGATTTGGTTTTCACAGGCAATTTTGCAAATGAAATGTATAAAGTGTGCTTCATTACAGTTTCATGTGAACCATTTTAAGAAATTTTTTTCTAAATCGAATTGACGAACAGATTTTGTTTTCAATACCTTCTTCGATATATTGTTACATTCTACCATGTTATATTTATTCCATTTTTTATTTGCAACAATTTTATTTTGTTTCTAATGTCGTGTGTTTTTACTATGGGTTAGTGCTTTTTAAATCTTAACTAAGCATTCTGCATATTAGGTATGTTGGTATTAGAACGTTTTTGCGATGTCGGAATTTAATGGGGACCTTCCTCTGGGCTATGTATACTACAGCAGGTAAAAACCTGAACTATCGACCCCCGAATTAACATTAGACTTAACGTTAAGCTCTCCAAAACGGCTCTTGTAATATTGCGGGCAACAACTAACTTGAGAAGTCTCAAGAGAGACTATTCCAAACCTGATTTGTCCGTCTAGGATGTTGCTTTTCAGTGTAAACGCTTAAAACTGACAAATCTTTCTACTTATTTGGAACCAACTTTAACTCACAATAATGGTTTTATCTTATTTTTAGATCAGCGCCTTGTGGCTGCACTGGAAGAGAGGCTCTCAGCATTTGATCTAACTTTGCTGGTTTTAAGTCTAAGCTTTTCCCAGGAAGTCTGGGCACTTGGTTGTGAACTATTCAGTACCATTTTAAGTCATATTCTGCCCTATTTTGGAGGAGTATTAGGTGTATTTTTGAGTGAGAAGATTTTTCCTCTTGGAAATGAACTCTACTCCGGCCATACACAGTCGTGCATGAACGATTTTTATTACAGAGAGTAGTATTTATACTGCTGCTGCTTGTTATCTTGCCACCATGGTGTGTTACAGCAAACAAGAACTTCTTGATCTTCGAGTTCCAATCAATGGGACCAAAAGAAGACCAGTGGACCAAAACTCTTTTCACAGGCTCAAAGAACTGGACATTTTGGCTGTTTTGTCAACAAAGCGTGGTCGCAGGGTCAGGAAAGCATGTGAAAGACTACAACAATGCCAGGTTCACTAGATCATCACAGATTAGGCTGTGTACACTAAACGCCCAGTCAGTATGCAATAAAAGTGAAATGATTATGGATTATATTTTTGAACATCATGTTGACGTCTGCGCGTTAACAGGGACATGGTTCTCTCCTGATCCAGATAAGAACAAAGTAATAACTAGACAGCTATCTCCCGATGGGTATAATTTCATTCAGATTCCCAGACCATCAACCGGGGGAGGAGTAGCAATTATGTTCAAGGACTTTATTATATGTGCGAGTCACTATGCTTTTGAGTCATGCTCGTAGGAGATTTTACCTTCCACTTTAAATAAGAGGATGCGGTTGACGTCACTAGGCTTATGAACATGTTAGCCTCTGTGTATCTCCAACAACACATTATTGAGCCTACACATGTTAGTGGTCACACTCTTGACCTCGTAATATTTAGGTCAAATTCTATCATACTGACCAGGGTTGAAGTTTCCTCTTTCCTATCTGATCATGCGGCTCTGTTATGTACCGTCAACCTCGTGAAGCCTGTTTTACCAAAGGTAATAATAACATATCGGAAAACAAAATCAATCGATCAAACAGTCTTTGCAAGAGACAGTGAGTTTAGGGCTTAACATCTAGCACCATCAGCCACTTGAGAGGAAAGTGTCGATCAGTACAACCAAATTCTTTCAGATTTATTAGAGAAACATGCAAAGTCCCTGTTATCACTAAGATAATCAACTTATCACTAGTTGAAGGAGTTTTTCCTGAAGTCAGCAACACGGTGCACCAGGTTTCGACCAAAAGATACTCTAGTTCATCGGTCATCATAAAGGCCAAGAAGGTATGTCGCAAAGCGGAAAGAAAGTGGCGTCGTACCAATCTTAATGTTGATAGATTAAATTTCCAGCGACTGCTTTGTAACTGGAATTCTGCTATGAACATTGTAAAATTTGAATATTACAAAGGCCTTATTTCTGAGGTCAGTAACCCAAGACTGTTTAGAACTGTAGAAGACCTGCTTCATCATAAGGGAAAGGCTAAACTACCTGCAAATATTAGTGTAGTCGACCTCCCAGATAAGTTTAATGACTAGTTTAGAACTAAGATTGAGAATATTCAGTCATCGTTGGAAGGAGAGCAGACCGTTGTTGCCGAATCATATGCAACATCACAGCTTGTAACCTTTAATACAGCTACTGAGGAGGAGGAGGAGGTTTGGAAGACCATTAAAGAATTTCCAACAAAGTCTGCACCCATTTATCCCATTCCCACATGGCTTTTGAAAAAACATCTCAAAGAACTGGTCCCTGTTATCACTAAGATAATCAACTTTTTACTAGTTGAGGGAGTTTTTCCTGAATCAATGAAGTCAGCTCGTGTTAACCCACTCTAAAAGAAGTCCAAATTGGACCCCGAGCAGTTAAAGAACTACCGTCCTGTGTCTAACCTTACTTTTGTCTCCAACCTTTTAGAAAGGATTGTTGCGAAAAGAATTGCAGCCTACATACTGAAAAATGCATTTCATGAATAGGCACAAACAGCGCACAGAGAGCACCACGGGACTGAAAATGTACTGACTCGGATTACAAATGATATGATGGTAAAGATGCCTTCTTAGTTTTGCTGGACTTATCGGCAGCATTCGATAGTATCCACCACGAAATGTTGCTGCATCGCCTTGAGATGAATCACAGCTTTAAAAGAACGGCACTTCAGTGGATACGATCTTACCTGGCTGACAGAAAACAATGTGTGACTATCTAAGGTGTCACCACAACTAACAACACTTGCAAATGGGGTTCCTCAAGGGTCAGCATTGGGCTCTACGTTGTTTAGGATCTACTCTGCCCCTATCGCCGCCGTCTTCAAAAAGCACAGTTTGAATGTCCAGATGTACCGTGATGACACTCAGTTACTGATGTTTTGCAATATGAGAATCCCTAATATGAGTGATTTCGTTAGGGTACGCGTGGAGAGTTACTTTGAAGACCTGCGCTCTTAGATGAAGGCCAGATATCTAAAACTGAATGATAACAAAACCGAATCGATTGTAATTACATCACCATATTATCAGAATATGTTACAGAATGCTGCTATCCAAGTTGGTAGTCATGTGACTGAAGCCATTTCATCGGCCCGTAACTTTGAAATCATCCTTAACTCGACTTTGAATATGGAAAAACATGCATCTGCTGTGTGTAAATCGGCATAACATCATCTGCATAACATTAGATCGATCAGAGAATCCTTGGACACTAAAACTGCAGAAAAACTCATCCATGCTTTGTCACATCTCGTTTGAATTGTGGTAACGCTCTGCTTGTTGGATTTCCCAAGCGAAGTGTGAAGTGTGAACGATCTAAGCGCTTTATAAATACTGATTTATTATTATTTAATGTAATGTTATCATGCGGTTTTAAAATATATGCTGTAAGGAATACTAATGTATCTGGCGTTCAAGCCACATTCATATTTATTTTTAGTTTTAATTTTTATTAAATCAAACGCAACAAGCATTATGTAGTCTGCACTCACACACGGTGAAGTAAAAGGAAACAAAAAGTAGCCACTCCAAGGGCGGTGATCACAGGTGGAGAGAATGGGGAACATGGCCCCAATAATTTTATTACAAGACGAACCATCTTTCGTCCTCCATCCGCCCCATATTTGGTCAACTATCATAATATTTGCTGGTATTATTGGTGTAAGACAGTCAACTCCAATAATGTGGTTGAGGGAGACGGAACACCTAAGATATTTTGGCCAAAATTGTAATAAGTGCTGATATTTTTTTGTAAATGTTAGACTTGAAAGTCATGAAAAACAATTTTTCCGGTACGCTTCTGTAGGGCGCACACTATTCAGAGTGCATGCCTGGTGATCAATAAAATATTCGAAGAAACACATGTATATTCTCTTTGCAATTTTGTGGGAAACGTAGTGCCGTTTTTCAATCTTCCTATAGAAATGGTCATCTGCACTATCATTTGCTGAAATTGGTGAATATGAAACATAGTTCCCTCCAAGACAAATATTATATTCAACTCTATATTAAGGGCCTTCAAAATAACGCATTTAAATGGAATATCTCCAGGCAACCATGGGAGTTGCCCAGTGCTCTAAAATTGAAGAATCACATAAATAGGGGTACTGGACTAAATTTGATTTAACATTTACTAGATGTTCAAAATGGGACACATTGGTTAATTTTTAGCCTAATCTAGTAAAATATTTGAACAGTTTTCTGTTGAAGCTCCTACTGATAGGATTTTTTATAGTGTTTTCCACGTTTAACGGACGTTTTAGATGAATGTTTCCTCACTTAGGAAAGTAGCATCATACTTACTTCAACTTTTACGTGGATATTGTGATTTTGTTTGCTTTCTTGTATCCTAAGAAATGAGTAGAGGATGAGATATTGTACTCCACCTTGTATCCGAAATGTGAAAATGCGTGAAGATGTGGGTAGGTGAGTTTGTGGTTGCCTATGTACGAGTAAAAAGCGTCAAATCATGTTTAAACTAGATGGGTAGGTACCTGACTATAAAAATTATTTGCATAGTGATTGATGACGTTATGGATCAAAGATCAGTGGTGAAAAATGAAAAATCAAATTAGCTAAAAGGATATTTCAGCCATTTTTGCTTATCGGTTGGCTATGCTTGAAAAATCACATTACTAAATGATATGAAGAGAATGATGAGAATAACTTTGAATAGTATATTTTGGTTGCTAAGGATCTAAATCAAAGGTCAGATGTAGGTCAAAGGTCAGTTTGGTCTCGGTATGCCTCTTTGTCTAAAGTTGTGAATGTCAAATTGACCGGTGGGGTATCTCAGCTTCTTTACATCATATTTTTTTTTCTGAAATCTGTTCGGAATTACACGATTAAAGTCCACTTTCTAGATACTCTTCGAGTAAATCCTTTTAAGAAAGCAAACTGTACTTGTTACTAGTTCTTACAGATATCAAACAGTGTACTGTAATAATCTTAATGTGATGCACAGACAGTTTTAAATCTTACATTGTAGTTGCATCAACATCCCTTTAAACGTTTCGGTTGCCACATCAATCAGGACATTGTAAATAGGAGTTTCTTTGTAAAGAAATGTATTCACATAACGTATATAGGTTTATGAATAAATATATCTAGTTTTCTTTGTAAATCTTAATTGTTTTATACACATACATAAATATATGTTCCTTTAACAGTAAAATTCAAATAATATATCTTTTCAGTTGTTTCAGTTGTTCTATCATTGTTAATACCAGCTATTTGCTCGTCATATATCATTTTGCAGTTTGTAAATGTTCATAGATAAATAGAATAGAATAAAACCGTTTCTTTCATCTTTGCACACTTTTGTGTAACATTTTTTCATCCAAAAGTAATAGTTACATTGATTTGGCGTTCCATTCTTCAGAAAAATGATGGCATTTCTCAGTCTCCACAATAGATTAAAGAGATCAGTGGTTGGCATTACAAAAGGAAAACTTAAAATTTGAAACCATGACGTTCGGAATACCTACTGCTGCAGAGTTAACAATGAGACCAGCTTAAGAAAATCTTGTCACAAAATTAAGAAAAGCCTGAACCCCTCCGATCATGAGTATACAGTGAAAGAGCTGGAGCGTGTAGCTATCACCTTTTTCTTGCAGAAAACTTTGCGACTTTCGTGTAAACGTACTCAGCCCCTTCCCCCAATTGAAAGTAGTTCTATGGGCGAATGCCGCTGATGGTACGATTGTGACAAAAATAGTGAGTACAATGACAACCGAATTACGAACAAATATAGGTAAACTTAACCCTTGAAGAAGAGGGGGTTGTTAAGGGAAAAATATTGAAAATTAGACAATGCTCAACAATAATTCCAGGCACCAGGTAGTCAACTTAAATAAACGAGCAAACATCATTTTTGTGCATCACGACCTTCACTGACATTTGACCTCCATCAAAAATTATAGGAACCTTTCCCACAATATGACAAATGTATATATTGAGTAGGAAAAGTTTTCATCATTGCTTTCTTGAGATTACGTGTGCTGTAGCGGTTCCTCAGTTTTTGTACTTTCACCTCCTGTGACCTGAGGTGACCTTTGGTCTCCATCAAATATACTACACTTCTTTCTATGTAACGATCTATATGGATGATTCCATAAATAAGGGAGTCAGTAGATTTGGTGTCCCATTTTGCATTGTGATATATTTCACCTTCAAATTGGCAGTGCATAAAAGCATTTATATAGAGAAGGATGGTCTCAGTCACAAGCTTTAGTGGTGCCAAATATATTCTAAAATATACTAAACACATCAATAACTCCTTATGATATTATGTGCCAAAAACTGATTTTTTTTTTCCCAGTGTAAATGGGACACCAAGGGCGTGACATTTACAAATTTAGTAAAGCTTTTTTCCTTATTACGGTGAGCTGTATAAAACCTCTTACTCTTGAATAGGCTTTAAGATGTATCTTTAGGAAGCATTTGAATAGTACTTTGGAATATATGCATCTCTACTAATTTTTTTTTGTGCAAAATGGAATAGCACTGTGAACAGAGTTCAGATTCGCGTGTAAAACTACGTGTAAATTTTTGGTGTCCCACTGCAAATATAAATTTGTCATTTTACTACAATTGTACTTGAAATGTTTAAAAGTATCTTGATGTATTTCTATAGTACTTTCTTTAAGTACTATATAGTCACTATTTAAAAATGCAAGTTTGCCCAATTAACAAAGCTATGCATAGTTAAGTTTTTGAGAAGAAAGTTTCACTTAGTAAACGGGACACCAAATGGTGTCCCGCTTTTAGGGGGCACATTTTCCACAAGCTCAACCCAATCTCCTCATTTTATGCATTTCCGTGACATAGAACATCAAAAAGCATACCATCTACAACATTGCACATCAGTTTTAAGAGGACTTAAATAATGTTTTCAGTATTATAAAGAAAATTTGTTTTTGGTGTCCCGTTTACACGGGGAAAAATGAGCGTATTTTGAACCGTAACTATTGTTAGGAATAATTGTTTTCAAACTTTTGACATGATTTGCACTTTTCCTGTAAACAAACATATTATGAAAAGGTTAAATTTCTAGTAAGCATTTTAATTATGGAACTGGAAATTTACCCAAATGTCACAAGTTGACTTCCCTATTTACGGATTCACCCATATATGATAAGTATGATAAGTGGCCATCATTCCTCCCTTGAAACACCATGTTCTCAGGGTTTACAGTTTTCGACCTTTATCTGGTGACCTTAACTGACCATTGACTAGAGAGTACATACTTCTCTTCGTAACACAGCTGCCAAGCGTGAAGATTATTCATCGTTCTTTTTTCTGAGAAGTAGCTTCACCCCTGTTAGCTCAGATAACCTTATCCTTTGCCAAAACAGCAGGGTTCATTTATTGACCATATAACATATCGAGATTGTAAGAACGAAAAGTATCCGTGTTTCCTACCTTGAGATATCGTGTTTACAAGGTTTTTGGTTTTTTGACTTCTGATGACATAAATGACCTTTGACCTCTACCAAAAACATTGTTTTTCTTTCTCTCAACATGATGAATCTATATAACAACTTTGAAAGAATTCACTATTAATAGCGATATACTGATATTTCGCCTCCATTTTGGATTTAAGTGAAAATTTGGCATACTCCCTCCATAAGTATTCTGTAGGACTTTTAGTACATTGTTATGGGGACCTGACAGAAAGGCGTTGTGGTAAAACAATTTCTGCTGTAAATTTTTCCAACTGAAACCTTATTTTGCCTGAACCTTTGATAGGGCAAAGCAGGTGAAAAGACACAGGGGCCGCATTTGTCAGGCTACCCTTTTAGTCATCAAGAAATGCTTGAGCACACAATGTTTCCAGAGGTAGTGCTTTTAGAAAGACAATTTTAGATAAAGTGTTTTGCGTCGTTTTGGACATCAAATAAAATAAGAGGCTACTTTGTTGAAGCAACATGTGTTGTAATCTTTGAGAAATAAAAGGTAATAACTTGTCGCATGCCCTGTTACAATTTGTCCCTCACTTGGGTTGATTGACTCACAATTTTTTTCTATGTGTTTTTCTGTGATCTTTTGAAATGCAGTCATAATTGCACATACTCTTAATTAGGGACACGCCTATTTTTACTAAAGTATGAATCTCGAAAACTTATTTACGAACAAATTTCAAAATGTGTGTCAACATGCTCTGGTCTCAATACTTATGCAAAGAAACATTTCGAACGGAATTGTGCATTAGAATTCAGTGTGACTACCCAGCAATTTTAAAGTAGGCTAGAGTTATCAATGACCATGTATAAAGGGCTGTATCCATCTTACCCGATTCTGTGCCAATTTTGAGTCCAGTAGCTCCCATTGGGGCATTTTTCCGAGTCCTGTAGTATATCATACAATTGGCTTTTATACTATTTTCAGGTGCAGTAAACAAAAAGGTGATCTAGAATTCGATTACAAAGCTAGCTTACCATGTTTTTACTTGACTGTGTTTGAAATTTCATGTTTTGAACTTGGTACCAATAAGAGAGGAGCCTTAAGGAACATTCATGTGACTTTCATTTTGTGGACTCGGCTGGAATCATCTCCGAGTCAGAGTTCATCTGCAGCTTATTTCGGGGCCAAATCTGATTCCAGAACCTCCCATTCTGAACCAAATTTGGTTCCAGTCAAAGACAAACTGTTGTTCAGAGTGAGTCCGAGGCCGGATTCGGGGTCAGAGCCCTGTGTGTACAGATGTATCCTTTTAAAATAGGTTACACCAAGAGTTTGGGCTTAATGCGGTTTCCTTGAATCTGACAATCAAAGTAAGTATACATACACATTGTAGTGCAGCTTTGGGATCTTCTCTCTCTCTCTAAAAAAAAAATAATAATAAATAAAATAAATAAATAAATAAAAAAATAAATAAAAAAAAAACGGTGCAGAGAAGAGGGAGGGGCTGGAGCAGGATACGCCTCTTTCTGGATCCTGCACCTGAACACACTGAGTGAAAGAGCCTGTTAAGTTTCATAAACTTCGTGTTTAGTCTCCTTCTATAAAGTAAATTTCCAGACCCACGAGAAAACAAAAACAGACAAAAACAACACAAAAACAACATATTCTTAAAAACAATCCTAAGCTATTACCCTTAAACTATAAAGTTGTCAGCCTCCAGCGAAAGGCTTCTTGCTACACGTTTTAAAAATTCAAAACATGACTTAATTTTGAGTAGCTGCTAGTACGTACTAGCCCTAAGAACTTACAACTTTTAATTATATTTGCAGTCTTGTCTATTTACACTACAATTTGGTTTTTCAAATCTCAGCTACCCCCTTATGCCAACTCCGGCTTCGAGTTACATCATGGATTTCAGTCTGTAAAAGCTTCATGGGTACACATTGTGTTGGTTGAGGTATAAATAACTGTCCCTTAACTTTGACCCTTTATTTTGATGCCATTTTTCTTCTCTTTAACAAATGCAATATAGGTTTATTTAAGTTTCCTTCAAAAGCAAAGTTTCAAACATTTTTCGTTACAGGCAGGCTTCGTGCCCAAGGCTTAATAACGTAGTCCTCTTCTCTACACATACTAGGCTTTGTTTATGACCACACCAATCTAAAATAGCTACCTTGAAAATTCTACTCAATTTGGCGATATTTCACTACCAACGTATTTGAAACAGTCACTAATCACTGACTTCAGTAAAACAGCTTTACCAACAAACTGCCATTTTAGAGAAACTGAAAATCATCATTCATGAAGTGAAATCCTAACTTTGCAACCCGTTATATATCAAGCAAAAGCTATTTTTCCCTTTGGTTGATTTCTAGTAGACAATGATCAGTTGAATTTTAGCTCAACTTCTAATTATATCATTGCATGCTTTTCAGGGTAGATTGACATTACTCAAGTCATTAAAGCGCTTTTTAAATCGTTCGGAAAGTTACTGTGCTAATTCTCAAACTTACTAAATGATTTATAGCTCATCAGTGCCAAACATCAGTTTATAGGGCCTTTTTGACCATGCTTCATTTTGGTGATTGTCTTACTTTTTTACTCTGGCATACTGTTAGCCTAACTGCTTGTTCTCAAAGCAGGATTTTAGCATTGATAACAACTTTTAAATCGATGTATGTTATCTGCCTTCCCACTACCTAATCGGCTTTGAAAATCTTCTAACGCCTCTTTCACGACTGCGTTTTGTTTTGTACAACATGCACCTAATCCCCGCCTCACAAGCACGAGCCCCATGTCTAATGGACAGTCCAGCGAAACACCTACAGTAAGGATAATCCTGCTGGAAGTATAATTTCTATGAACGTTTGATTTTTCAACTTGCAAAAGGGAGGTGAGGAGATAGCCTATCTGGATTTTACCTCTCTTTCATACTTCACTTCGGTATAACCGTGCATGAGATTGCACAATTGACTAGCTTCAATGAACATCTTGTTCTCGTGAGGAGAGGATGTTTTTTGACGCTCTGTGAAGTCACTGTCCTGGATCGACTTTTTACAATAAAGTATTTAATCTTACTAACAAAATCCACAAATTGTACATGCTGGTCATTTAAGTTTTTTTTTACATGCACGATGGCAGTCTCTGTTCAACTTCGGTTCTCCATGGGCAAAACTGGTAAAATTCATGATGATCCATCGAGCCTGTGAAAGTTACCATCAAGGTTATCGTCTTTCGCCCCTAACCAGTAATCCTTCGTACTCCAGAGTTGTCTTGTTCTCTCTTTTAAATGAAATTGTGTTTTCTTCTGCAGTTTGTACTGACGTTAGGTAACACGGTCCTGGAGGCAAGTGATAACTGAACTCATTACATATCTCTTCCGCTTTGACGAAATATCGCGGCACATTCGCAAAATAGTAACAGTTCATTTCGAGATAAACAAAAGGTCTGAAATATTTACATTTTCCATTGGTCTGTGTGGTGAGGGTAACCATCGAGGAGACTACAAAATTCTGAACAACAATAAATCGAGCTCGTAAATTAATCATAATTCATTGGGGGATATCACTTGCTTAATAATATCTTTCCCAAATAGATGAACATAATCTTGTCTTGTCTACATCACAAATCATCTGCTACATCCTCCCGCCATATATGAGAATCAAAATATTATAGGGTTGTTACTTTTTACTACCAATGGATTACTTTCATTGAGTGGAAAGTGTTTTAATGCAAAGGATTCATTAGTTTTCAGCGAAACTGGCATGTCCATTGGAGCACGTATCAATCAAGAGTGTGGGTTAAAATTTCCAGGTTCTCTCCAGTCTCGGTATAGTCTTCTCTAATCGTTTGTAATTCGACCTGTCCAGATCAACCTAATCCCAAACTGTCTGTCAATCCTAGATGGGTAGCATATAACTTGAATCTTTCGCGCTTCCAAAAACATCTTTTGTCTGAAATACGACAGGTAAATATACAAAGATGTAAATGGGTTTGCAACATCTATTTTGGTAAATTTGTCTCTAAGTTACTACTCCAAAGGTAATATTATGTAACCTTTGGAGTAGTAGTTGGAATAGTTAATTGCAAAATAAATCGATGAATGAAAGTGAGGATGCATATGAGTTAAGCACGGATATCGATTTCAATCAACTGGAAATGGACACTTTAAGAAACAACCTCTTTGGAGATTATTTCCAAACATCCAGGAAAGATCCTTGCCTCCCAAGTGCCTAGTTCCTGAAATGGTCCAGGTTGACCTGTTTGTTATATTATCCAACACTTCGACAGGACAGTCTTACCGACGTTTTTCGAAGCCGTGCCGTCTCTTCATTTCTTCATTGATCTTGTTTTTACGTTAAAATGCGCTGTTTGTAAGCCATGTAAGGATCGCATATAATACTTGCACTTTTTCACGAGCTTGCTTGCAAGAGTACTAATGTTTTGTCTTGTCATGATATGAAGAGTTACTTGTGGCAAAAGTACTGCACACGCTTTATAAGACAAAGTGGCCGGCTACTCACGATAATTGCCAAAGTGGCCGGCTACTCACGATAATTAAAAGTTCAGGCCTCAGTTCATGCACGTTGTGTGTATCATAATGGCATACTCGATTATACTTGTGTTCTAAAGACGGTCAGCTGCGACTAAACAATGGACCATAAACCATGCTTTACTTATAACTTCAGCCTGCACAAACGGTGCTGCTACCAGAAAAATTAAATTTCACGCCTTGAGAATGGTTAGTTCAGGGGTGCTTTATAAAAGGGAAAGAGCAGAAGTTTGGATATGAAAGTGAGGTTTGATAGATCTAAGAGTGACATTGGGTCAAAAAGAAAAAAAAAACTGGATTGCTGGTCGATCTAGAGGACACCGGGGTCTTAAAATAGTGGATGGAAAGCTCCTATCATAAGGCGATTTTCTTTTTACAACTTATTCCGTATTTTTTCCTCCTCCTCTAAATTTAGTCACAATTTCGTTTAGGTGTTCTGGACTATATTAAAAAACTATTTTAAATCGTTGTGTAGTTTTGTGCTTTCAACTTAAGCCATTCTCATCTGAAAGTCTCTACAAGCTATAGAAGTCAAAAAGCTCTTCATATAGCAGCAGGTCTTGCTAGACTATTTTCTCCGCTGTAGTGTTCAAATTTGGCTTCAAATAAAAATGAAAGCAAAATATTGACCTCAAAGAAATCATTTCAAGTCTAAATTACTCTTAGGACAAAGAACAGTAAATGCATGCGGAATTTTAAACAACGACTAATTAATGCGAAATACATGTTAGTAGCTTCTTTTCAACAGTATGTGTACATTCAATCGAATTATAACCAAACAGTCATTTGTTAGTTCAATTCACTTATTACCTCCTATTCACCTTACTTAACCGTTTCAATAAGTTCCTTCATCGCATCATGTATGTTGTACAGACTGCCATTTCACTATTACATTGTCTGCGATATAAAGAATATGAATGAATAACCTTTAGATATAATCCTCGTTTCAGATAGTATAGTGAAAGGTAGTGGAGTACGATTTACATGTGTACATATTTTATACATAAGTTAACCTGCAGAAGTTTACATTGAAATGATTTCCATCGGCAATTTCAATGGATTAATCTCCTGTACAGTACTTCGACGTGACCATTACGCCTAACAGAAACTTTATCAAAATATCACCATATGTACTATAATGCTACGTTCAGCCAACAGCTGTTTGCTTTCAAGTGTGAATAAATGAATATAAGAAGTTGTTGCTCACGTCTCTCAGTATATTTTTGGCAGTTTTGGAGAGAGGGCCATTAGACTACTCCTCCCTCACTTTTGACGATTTTTTTAAATTTGTTAACCTACATAAATATTTAAACACAGACTTACCTTACAAAAAACTTATGTACCACCAGATTGCACAAAAGGACACTTAATTATTCAAATCAATTTCAAAGGGCAGGTCCCTCCCGATTACTACCCTCCCCATACCGGCGATCACATGACATAATGCATGTCCCCCTCCTCCCCCGACACAAATCCTTGCTGCGTAAGTGATTTTGAAGGTATATTACTGATGCCTCTGACCAGTTAGGCCTCTTAGGTGCGCAAATATATCAGACGAACTAATCACTAATTTCTTTCCGGCGAGTATCTAAGACGGGGGAATTCCGATATTAGAATTTAATATACAGGACTACCTCTCACTAGAAGACTAAATAAGTGTATCCAAACATAGCAAGTGACCTTTTTGTTTTAAAACTTAGGGATATGCTTTTTGCTTATACACTCTTACATCATGTAACATGTATGTCAGTTATGGCTGCATCAGAAGCTATATATGGATCCATTATATAGGCCTATGTGAAAGTCCATCTACCTTAATTTCTTCAGAGATTTTGTGAAGAAGAATTTTTAGCGTAGATCTACAGTTTGTCAAATTATTGGCAAAAAGGCCTAAAATAATAGTATTATACCCTACTAATGTTATCTTCTATACTTTAAAGTTAGGGCTTCAATCATGTTCATAAAAATTGCCACAGTTTTGCAACGCCTGTGAGAACAAACAGGACATTATATACAACGTTATCATGGCCGTCGACATAAAGAAAATGAGCCGTTGAAACAATTTTTACAATTGAAACAATTTTCACAAGTTCTAAGTATATCCAGCTTTTAGTATGAAGCTACTTGGGAATGTATATTTTATGTGAGACTTGACTCTCATATATAGAAAAATCAACGAAATATTATTTTCCTAATTGATGACAGAGAAAATATTAAAAGGAAAAACGTCGATACCTGCAAAATACAGTAATCATGCAGTTCAAACAAAATGGATCACTGTAACGTCATTGCTATGGAAACCTGAAAAATTTCTTGTCCTTTTTTTAGTTATTACTTAAGTACAGAACCTTAGCTTGTTGTTTACCAGGCCTGGATTGGATTTTATATTCAAAAGTTAATTTGTTAAGGGTTAAAACAAAATAGAAAATAGATTAAAAGCTGGACTTAGGTGATTTGCGGTAATTGCGATTTCTATGAAAACATTAATCCTACGGCTTTTTTGAAACCCCTATAGCCAGCACTGTTCAATATAATATAGAGAATCCCTCTTCTACAAAAACGCAATTATTCCATGTGAAGTATGAAATATAATTTTTTTACGTTATTTCAAAAAAGTAATTTACCACGTTTGGTAATTAACCATTTTAATTAGCATGTGTTTTGATATTTTTTAGTAAAGCTTCATATGTTTCAGTCTTTGGATAAATGTTTTGACACTAACTACAATTTCATTTTTTCTATAAACTTTTATCTAAATTTCAACCCATTCAGTCTTTATTTAGGGCAAATAAATTACTATAGATTACTTCTTGTTTGTTTTTATGTCTTATAATTATACTTTACTTCTTTGTTTAACCCATCTGGTCATTATTTAAAGTAGAAATTGTTGTATTTATTCCTCTGCTTGACTTGACACATCTTTAAGAACGGAAAAGAATCATTGATTCAATGAAACGATAATTGTGCCATGCATTACAATAGGAAACACACACATATGCACACCAGCGCGCATACACACGAAGAGCACCCTACTTGCAATTCCTGTTTCAAAACTTTTTCAGCTTTTATTTATATCATGTGATCGAAAATTGAAAGTTTGAAGTTACCAGAGTTAAAGATAAAACAAGCGATAATCCATAAAAATTACAAAATGCAACAATTGAGATAATCGCTTGGAAATTTCTACGAAATTGAGCCTGTGTTTAAATTAAAATTAAGTGTCTTGAAAATTTTCCCAAATAGAAAATGATTCCTTTCTGGCAACATGATACTCTGCTGAAAAGAGATTGTGCTGTCATTGTTTCAGGGAAGTTTAGGAAGGAGATAAAACAAACAAAGCTGTTAGACAATACGTACTTGAAAATCATATACAATTTCTTTCAAGCATCAAATTTTTGATATAATTAAGATTTTAGCCAAACGTCCGTTACTGAAGCATTAATGTTTCCGCTGGTATCCCAAGTTGAATCTTAAATTGTCCCACAGAATCGAATGTTTGGTTAGGTCTGTTCACGGAGACCTCCAAATCAGTTTCTAAGGGACTGATAATATTGTTGTTTACCATTAATGTAACATTTTCAACAGGTCTAGCAGTAGATGCGTTGAAAACAATGGATATGTTATTGCCTGCTTACTTTATCAACAATGGATAGTTCAAAATGTGAATGAAGATTTTAAAATATATTGAGCTTATATACAGTTATCTGCTCTATCATTTATCATTAATTATAAAACGAAACTGGCTTATGACGTAGTTAATACTTTTAAATTACGATGTGACAAGTGATGTGAATTAATGAAGTCTGTATTAAATCAGTTTAAGCAATACGTGCTAATGGTTGAAACATATAAAAAAGGGAACTTTAACCATCTTGTCT
Organism: Holothuria glaberrima; assembly: GCA_009936505.3. Taxonomy (NCBI): domain Eukaryota; kingdom Metazoa; phylum Echinodermata; class Holothuroidea; order Aspidochirotida; family Holothuriidae; genus Holothuria; species Holothuria glaberrima. The sequence continues at coordinate 19,266 of WURT03206923.1, forward strand.
GTACATACCTCGTACTTCTAGAAAGTGATTCATCATTGAAACAGTACCGTGTCTACCTTCACAGGTTCCCCTCGTTATAAAGAAGGCTAATAGTATTACCAAAGGGTGGTCCATCTCCATTTTATTTTAAGGTATAATATTTCTTCGTTGAAGATGTGTCACAGCTTTCAAGAAGCACATTATCCGATACAGACACAGTGTGGTGTTTCATAGCAATGATAGTAGAAACCCTAAAAAGTGGAAACAATACCGGAAATGTGAAGTATAAAAAGTTGGTTAGCAACATCTCCATTTGTGCTACTTTGCCGCTCTAGACAACTTTACACCAAAAGTTAAGTTAATGTGTATATAATGGACAAGAAAACATGCTTACATTTGTGTTGTTTGAGGCAACACAAATGTTTAGTACAGGGGTGGCGCCTGGATTTGAATCTGAATTGCGAAATTGCAAAGCGCCCGAAGCGTGAGAAAATTTTTGGTCGGCTTACACAAAAAACATACGTAATTATTAAGACCAAAAAGAAAAAAAAGGAAAACTGTAGGGTTTGTATACCTTATCGGTAAAAACATACATTGTATCGAAACTACCTGGACTACCTGATGAGATAGCCAGACTTTGCTCCGTAACTCGGTCTTCAACTGACCGTACAGCATGACACACACTAGAGAACGTAACTAGGCTTTTGAGATATGGGATAAAATTTACGACCTCTACATAAACTTGAGTTATCCGGCTACATGTTACTTGGTAAGATGGACAAGACCTTTGCTACTAGCTATGTTGGATGGAACTGTTGAATAAAAAGGAGCGACCTTTCAGCGCGCTTAGCGCATCGAAAGTTTTGGGGTTTTATTATTGTCCTCTCAAGAGCAAAACTAGGTAAACCGTCGGGGAGACTAGTCGCCGTCGGGGACTACATACTGTATCGTATTGACTATGACCCCCGACGAAATGTGAAAATTCCCCGACGGAGGGCCAGCCTTCCTCGACGGGGAGGGGCACCCCTGGTTAAGTAGGATCGAAATTGGGCGAATAAAACAGTTCTATTTGTATTCGTGCATTCAAGATGACTGAAATTTGAAACAAAACGGAAGGGTTGTTGAGGCTGCTTACTAGGAAAATTTGATGAAACAAAGTGAATACCATTACAAAACTTAGTAACGCTTAAATGTCAGCATTGGGGAGGTAATATCACAAATATTTGCGAAATGACCGTTCCTTCCTCGTTTTTGAATCTTGAAAAAAGTTTGAGATCTGAAACATCCAAAAGGATCCTAAACTGTACTGCATTACTAGGTCATACTATGTAATTTTCATAGCTATTTAATGTAATTAACTCTCATGAAACTTAAGATTCTGGTTCCTTAAATGAAAGGATCGCAAGGTGACCGTAGCATGACGTAGAGAAAAGAATTTACATTCGTTAGGGATTTGAAGAGGTAACCAAGTCAAGTGTATCGCAGCCAAAGATATGAAGATTTTGTTACGAAGAGAATAAGGCGGTCGGAATAACGGTTAGGCCATTATTTATTTATTTTTGAGTAGACGAAAGAAGAAAAATAATTACTGATTTTGTTGAGTCCTAAAATTCCCGTCGACAATGCACTGCAATAAATTTGATGCCTCTTTTAGAGTTATAGGCAAAAGCTTCACTTGGGCATATCCCTCTCATCTTTGAATGGGTCTACAAAAGTTAGTTAGTTAGATGAGGTTTTACAGCCCAGTTTCTAACCAATAAAGGGACCCCGCTCAGGATTTACACCGTCCTCAAGATCCTCCTGAAATGAGCTACACTTGTTAAAAGACTGTGCTACTGGTCGAGACTATATCATTTTTTTGAAAGAGGTTTTCTGAAAGTAAATTCTATCATTAACACTGTGTCCTGCTTGAATTACCTTTCGCTTATCCAATTAGTTACTGTTCTTTCAAAAAATTAGAACTTTGGTTCCTGCAGTATGGAACCCAGTTTCCATTACGAAAAATTTTAGCGGTGATATTCATTGTATTCTCTGAACACTACTATTGTTTGAGGATATCAGCGCGGGACTGAATATGAATTGTGATCTCAATCTATTCATTGACGCTTAATATTCAATGGAAAATCTCGCTTAAGCATGTACAAGAGACTTAAGTGGTAATTTCCTAAGGTCTTGACTCTACTTTTAGCTTCTATTTGGTAATGTCAGAAGTTTAAAAAATCCTTTTCTTATTAAAATCTGATAAAGTGTCACACAATTCAACGTTTGATGCTAAACACACGAGGAATTTTTTGAATAAGTGAAATGCTTTCCGATTTTTTCAAGAGAAGAAATAACAAAAGTAAACTTCTCCTAACGAGCGATAAGAAAACTTCTGTAACCTGCGGAGCATTTCTTCTTTGGGCATGATTTATCAAGAGAGGTGTGACAATTGTGTTCATGAGTAAACTGTTTATACACCTTTAAAAAGACACTTTCATGTATATTACACTGGTACATGATTCCCATCATTCAACCGTATGTCACTGAGAACAAGACATATACCGTGAGTGTGTATGTAAGTAGCCATTCTACGATGAGCAAATTGCCAGTTTTCTACTCCTTCATATACAACAGAACAGCTAAATTGTGTAGCGGAGTAGTAGGCCCCCTAATATATTTCCTAAATGAATAATTCAACAAATGGGTGTCTTCTGAACCAACTTTAAACAGGAAGGCAATAGACATTATAAACCAGAAAGCCAAAAGGCTCATTGATTCCTTGCCGAAAACGGGATGCTTTGTTACAAAGAAGTTCATCCCTAAAATAACTACTGTACATCATTTTTTCCCATGTGTTTACAATTGAACCCCTGATAACCTCACATAACCTTTGAACCCCATCAAAACTTAAATAACGGAAATTATTGAAATATAATGTGTCTTAAAAGAGATTTGTCTGTGCTTCCTCCCTTGCTATGTCATGTTTACAAAGTTCAGGTTTGACCTCTGGTGACCTAAAATGATTTGTGACCTCGACAAAAACATGTCACATAGATTTGTCATGTTCCTCTGAACATGACAAATCTATACACTAAATACACTTAAGTATTAATGGCTCCTGTCTTTCCCATCTTCGTAAAACGATTTAAATTTTGACCTCAAATGACCTTTTGACCTCCACCAAAAACAGAGATTTCTTCCTTCTAACATGACAAATCTATATACTAAATATGAAAAGTGTCGGTCATTGCAACCTTGAGAACGTGTGTTTACAGGGTTTTCGGTTTTTAATCTCTGGTGACCTCAAATGACCTTTGACCTCCACCAAAAACAATACGATTCTTCCTCTTGACATGCCAAATCTAAATACCAAGTATGAAAAGTGTCAGTCATTGCTATGGTGAGATAACTTGTTTACAAGCCATTTACAAGGTTTTCGAAGTTTAACCACGTTGACCTCAAATGACATTTGACCTCCACAAAAACGATAGGGTTCTTTCTCTCAACATGACAAATCTATTTACCAAATATGAAAAATGTTGGTCTTTGTGGTCTTGAAATATCGTGTTTTACAAGGTTTTTTGGTTTTTGAACTCTGGTGACCTCCACCACAGGGTTCTTTCTCCTAAAATGTCATATCTTTATACCAAATATGAAGTGTTGGTCATTGGTATTTTGAGGTAATGTGTTTTCAAGCCATTTACAAGGTTTTCGTAATTTAATCTCTGGTGACCTCAAATGACCTTTGACCTTCACCAAAAACAACTAGGGTTCTTCCTCCCAACATGAAAAATCTATATATCAAATATGAAAAGTGTCGGTCATTGCTATCTTGAGATACGGTGTTTATAAGGTTTTCGGTTTCTGACCTCTGGTGACCTCAAATGACCTTTAACCTCCACCAAAAACAATAGGGTTCTTCCTCTCTACATGAAAAATGTATATACTAAATAAAAAATTGTCGGTCATTGCTATCTTGAGATAACGTGTTTACAAGCTAAGCGTCACATACACACAAATACACACACGACATCACCATCGCATAAATTCCTTACCTGCCTTCGGCAAGGAATCAAAAAATGCAGTTATGTTTTAGTTAGTGCTTATTTGTTTTCATATTTTCAGAAGGATACATGAAGTTTTACTTGTTTAAACTTGAATTTGAATTAGTAAATTAATAAATTTTTTAGCCGTATAATTTTTCTTGTTGAATAGTAATTACTAGTGCTTGTCATCGTTCCACATACGGTCAAGGACTGAGTCAGTCTTGAGTTTGGTAAATACAAGGGGTACTAAGGATAGTTGGCACTTGGGATCCTTCCTTTGTTCCCTCCCCCCGTGCAGGGGTACTGTTCGGGGAGGAGTGTAAGGAGAAGGGAGGGGTGTCTTGCTCATGTAAGGTGGTATAAGATGCCAAATGAAGTTATCTTTGATAAAATTTTAACTAATTATATATTTCGAAATTCTCACTGTTTGTTAATTTTAGCCGGGTATAAGGGAAGCGAGTATTTTCTAAGGACAAGGGGTGATACCCCTCCCCTTTGAGAAGTTTTTGTATAAATGAGTTGGTGTGGGTGGAAAATGGTGTTCTCTATGGCAAGATTTCACCGGTTGCATGTTCAGAAATTTTCATTATTTACAATTTTTAACTTTGGCATTGCACTCCCTAGACTTCAACTTTCTTTTAGTACGCCACAGGTAGAACCAGAATGCAAAAATACACCGAGGTTTCAATGGTACATGTTTTATTCAAAATAATGCCATGTCATCCCATTTCTTTCAGTCACTGGTGAAATGATATCTAAAGGTGTTGGGAAAATACAGTTTCGTGTTCCTATTTGATCTTGGAAATTCTTGGGAAATTTTGTGTTTTGGCCTTAGGATGACACAAATGACGATCTTGAAAATTCTTGAAAAATTTTGCTTTTTGAACTGTGGTGAGTGGTGACATTAAGATGAAGGTTTGTGAAATTCTTGGGAAATGTAACTTCTTGACCTGTGGTGACCTCAGGTAAAAATCTTGTGAACTCTTGGGAAATTTTCATTTCTGACCTCTGGCGACCCCAGGTAAAGCTCTTGGTTTTCATCGTTTGACCCCCGGCGACCCCAGGTTAGCTTTGACCTCCACCAAAAAAAAAAAAAAAAAGAATAGGGTGCTTAGTCTCACCATAACACATCTGCATACTAAGTATGGAAATTATCTAAGCTTCCTACATCAAGATTGTGTCAACAAGGTTTTCAGGGTTTGACCCCCGGTGATCCCAAATGACATTTGACATCCACTAAAAGCAATAAGAGTTCTCTCTCTCTACCATAACTAATCGACATACTGAGAATGAAGTCAATCCAAGCTTCCCACCTTGAGATATCATGCTAAGGTTTTCAGAGTTTGAACCCTGGTGACCCCAGATGGCCTTTGGCATCCGCCAAAAACAATATGGTTCTTTCTGTTACCATAACGCATCTACAAACTACGTATGAAATCATCCCAAGCTCCCTACCTTTAGATATCGTGTTAACAAAATTTTCAGAATTTGACTTCAGTGACCCCAGATGAACTTTGACCCCACCAAAAACAATAGGGTTTTTTTCTCTTACCATAACGCATCTACATACTTAATCAATCAATCCAAGCTTCCTACTTCGAGATATAGTGTTAACAAGGTTTTCAAAGTTTGACCCCCGGTGACCCCAGCCAGACAAAGGCCTCAAATAACGCTAGGAGAATAACGCTACTATGTCATCTTTTATATTTTACAGTTGGAGTTCAGTACATTAAACATCCATTCATTGGCGTTAATCCTGAGGGACAGGGGAGGGGGACACTTACTCCCAAATTTCAATGGGTGGTCACACAATATCAAATGCCCCCCCCCCCACATTTCGTGAAAGAGTAGTGTCGTGGCTCTATTTACCTACAATTGTGAAATAATGTAATTATTATTTTCCAAATAAATACTGCAAATAATACCAATATATCAGCCGTAAACATTTTTCAGGCACTGTAAATAAGTAATTATTCAATTCTTTGTGAACACAAATGCGCACAGACATTATCTCAAGAAGTAACAATCGTTGTCAAGTAACATATCGACAAAAATTAGCCACGTACACTTTGTAATAATGTGTTACTTGTAAAATAACATTTCACTTCAGTAAAAACACCGTAGCGAAAGACAGATATTATATGTAAATTGTTTAAAAAATTGTAATCCATTAATATAACGTAGCAATTTTCGAATAGGTATGCAATTTGACAGACATGTCTGTTGAAAGACAAAAAAGTTAAAAGAGCACTTCGTTTTAAAGACGGGAAATGTCCGATGTTTGGAATAAACTAAGTACCAGATTTTTTCGTTGAAAAAATAAACGTCGGTCAAATAACAGAATATTTAAATAATTAAGTATGGCTGTAAATTTCCAGATATTCGTAACGGTGTAGACATATCAAAACATTTACACTGACACAGTTCCAGTGGAAGTGTGGCATGGGTGGCATTGACATCCCATTTTTCAGAAATTTACATCAATAATTGAAATTCCACTCTGGGTAAAACTGTGGGTTACCCCAGCTGTATGCAACCATGCTTACAAACAATCCGAGGCTGTCCAAGGGACAAAAAGACAAACAGCGGCAAAGCTACATTTTTTATAAATTTAGGCCTTAACTCACCAGGACCATTGTCAGATAGCTGTCTAGAAGCCGTGTCTAAGCGTGTGTCTTTCGCATAAGTTGAGAAGGGGCGATAGCTTTAGCCCTTCGGAGAAGTCCCTTGACATTTCTGGGCTAACTGGTATTTAGAAATGTACTCCACCTGTCATGATGGTGACACACACCCTTGAAGATAAAACGCACGTTAGTGGCCCTTATTTCCCTTTTGGGGTCCACGATCTCTGACAGTGATAGACGTTACGGAGCGTGGTTTCAACTACTTTGGGACAGGATGAAAATAACATCTTAAAGTAATTCCGTGGACTCCGTGTATTTCAACTGGCAGAGCATATACAGTGACGGATCCAAGGGGGGGGGGGAATTAGGGGTTTAACCCCCTTTGAATTTTTCTGGATTTTCTTTTAAATAGCCAATGTTTGCATTTGTTTTATTTGCTATAATAGGCTATCCCCTCTGGACTCCCAATAAAGTCTAGAGAGTTATTTCCCATTTTGTTAGGTTTGTGGTTGGTAAAACCTTCAAAACACTCAGTCTGTCAGGAATTCTTAGTTTCAGCTTCAGTGAGACCTCAGCCTCAAATTATTGTGTACTCTTTTGTACGCAGTGCCATACTATTTCGCAGGATCAACACAGGGCCCTTGTATAGGCATATTCTGTTATCGAGGTTTATTTAATGAAAAATTTCGGCCCGCTCCGCGCGCATTCGTCACGGTTTGTACTCCACCTCATGACATTTATTAAGGTTATAATAGATGTATTCTGATCAAGAGACTTTTCCGAAAGAACAGAGGTACATCTACAACCTCTGCAGGGGCCTCGCATCAGTATGGGATCTTTAAATCTTAATTGTAGCACAATGGGAGGTATTAGAGTGCGTATTTCCCGTTACCCATTTTTCAAAAAAATTACGAGCGCTTCACACACAGCTATTGTCGGTACAGATGGTGATTGTTAATAAACTTACAACGAAAAAGCATTCTGAAAGGCACCTGATAGTCCTTTTCCTCTTTTTCTTTATCTATCAGGGAGGTCTAACTTCACCTGCCTGCACCTACACTCTCCCCCACCCCCTTGCTGGAAGCTGTTTGTCTCGATTATTGTACAAAATCAATAATTTAAACACGATAGAACTAACTAACTGACTAACTAACTAACTAACTAACTAACTAACTAACTAACTAACTAACTAACTAACTAACTAACTAACTAA
>WURT03207034.1:0-27107 GCA_009936505.3 Holothuria glaberrima
TGTCTGTCTGTCTGTCTGTCTGTCTGTCTGTCTGTCTGTCTGTCTGTCTGTCTGTCTGTCTGTCTTTCTGTCTTTCTGTCGTCTCATTCTCCCTTCACTTTCTCTCTGATTGTTCTCAGTCTAATTTGACAACGTTTCTTATTAAAACATGTTGGATATCTTAAAAACGTACGTCTTAGTTGCCAAATCACTGGAGTAGGCAGGGGGGCATTGGGCCATGGCCCCCTCATGGATTCCAATTTTTTTTTAGATCCTAAAAATACGTAATTTTTTTACCCAAATTTTACTTCAAAAGGTAGCATATGTGGCACCATATTGCATCTAAGGACACCTAATTTTTAAAAATTTTCTTAGACCCCTCCCCCAGGCCGGCGATCACTGATGCCGTTTTTCTTTTAGTTCCTACAAAAACGCAAATTTTGTTCACACAAATCTTACTTAAAAAAGGTAGAATATGTGGCACCAGATTGCTTTAAGGACACAAAAATTTTCAAAAATTTTCAAGATGAGGGGTATCCCACCGTGGACCTTCTCACTGAGGCCAATTTTATTTCAGTTCCTAAAAATACGTCAATTTTCTAAGACAAATTTTACTTCAAAAAGATAGCATATGTGGCCCCAGATTGCATATAAGGACACAAAAATTTTCAAAAATTTTCAAAGAGGAGAGGTATCCCACCATGGACCTCCTCACTGAGGTCAATTTTATTTCAGTTCCTAAAATACGTCAATTTTCTAAGCCAAATTTTACTTCAAAAAGGTAGCATATGTGGCACCAGATTGCATCTAAGGACACCTAATTTTTCCCTTAGACCCCTCCCCCAGGCCGGCGATCACACAATATACTGCATGCCCCCCCCCTTGAGAGAAAACCTGCGTACGCCGCTGTGCTAAACCATCATGGAAATTAACAATTAATGCAGGATCACATGAAATTTGGTCAGTTGGTGTTTAAGTTTGAATGCCACATCTAAAATTGAAATTAACGTTTTAGTTTTTTGTTCGAATATTTATAGCTAAGAGAAACTTTGATTATGTTAGGTGTTTGAACCATTGTGTTTTGCTAGACACTGGTACAGGGGCATCGATTTGATTTTGAAAGTGGAGGGGACATGTCCCTCCGTCTCCCCAAATCGACGCCCCTGCACTGTTATGATGAAGCTACCACTGTGACACTGATTATCACGAATTTCACAACAAGAATACATCGATTTTATTGAAATGATATATATTTGATATTCTGTAACTTCAAACCTTCCCCATAAATCTGGTCCTTGCATACGGTTTCCATGATGTGAGAGTGCGAAACTACCTCGAGACGTCAGTCAATCAATAGTTAACAATACTGGCTATTATGCTAGCATCAATTAGTTTCCAGTCGTGTGACCTATAAACACGGGAAGTCACTACTGTCTTGCTTAACGACATAGGCCTACCGCAAAAAGCTTGTAAGGACACTAACTCCAACCTTCCATCAAGAGTCGCATGCAAGCATACCACTCAGTCAGTGATTGTCTCTTCCTTTGGAGGAAGGATCCAAATATGTAGTAATAGCTGGTAATGTTTTCTTTTCAACAGTAAATACAACCGTGACCAATCAGTCAATGAATCTACTGAGACTGTATTTTATCATCTGAAGAACGTTGCACGTTTTCCTGTTTAAACAGCCCATTACAATTTAATTCATTTTTCACGCTCTTCACCATGCATAGTAGTTGCGCATGCCCCTTGTTTATGAAACTCAATAACGGATCCCAGTGTAATGTAATAAAAGCAGAAGGGAGGAATGCTGTAACACTGACTGGAATAATTTGAAATTTCAATCAAACTTGTCAGTTGAACGTTCAGCAGTCCTTGAACTAAGAAACATTATACAGTCTTGCAATAAAGCATTTCCATAAGTATGTCGGGTATAGTTCAGATTGGTTCATAAGTATACAATAAAACCGCTTTGGTAAGTCAATTTTGTGGTAGTTATACCGGTATGATGGTTTTCAAATAAATATTTCATAGCCATAAAGACATTATCAGATAAGAGATTTATAATGACATGTTCTTATTATCTTGTAAGGAGGAAGGTTTCTCTTAAACATAACCACGTGGGATAACACATTTATATTCAAAATTAATACACGGCTAGGCAAATAAAAGACATAGAATGTAAGTTTAGTTTGGGAGAGTGGTAAGGCAGAGAATGTATATAAAGGAGCATTTAGCTGAGGTTGCAAGGAATTTCGGGAGGTGATTGATGTTGTTATGTCAAACTTTATTAATTCGTATTATTTGTAAACTGTGTTTGCGTGGAATGATATCGATGTCTGTTAATAATTTATTTATCCTTCCCACTTATCATGTCATAGTATCAATTCTACAGGAGACTCCGGCAATCTGACTGAATAAATTTATGTAGATGCATTTATCAAACACATAAGATGTAAAATCATTGTCCGGACTCTCTTCCGTAATAAATCATTATAAACTCTCGGGAGCTTGCTGTGACCTGCAAGAACGTAAAGAAACTTGAGTTTTCGAAGAAGGACATGAATGTGCGTGAGTGTCATTTGCGGCACACTGCCACGAATGAAGTGATAGTACATGCTTGCAAAGTTGTGGGAAGTCACGCAGACGATTCATGCTGTGGTAAGTACTCTACATTTTTAAACCTGGCAACTGAGGTTTGAACTACCTGTTTTCTGTTTTGTAAATAGTACAATACTGAAGTGTTGGATGCCTTGAGACCAGGGCTCGCCTCGTGGCCGACCTCTCCCAGACTGAAGATCTCGTGAGGTACTTCCTCTGCCTCTGCTATGTACCTTCTGTAATCGAACTTTTTGCTGGGAGTTTAGAGACATCTCCCATGCCATGTATTAAATGATAGTACGTAACATTATCTAAAAGTGTAGGTTTATTGTTTCAAATGTTAAGAGTGTTCTTATCTCATAAAGAGAGAGATGGACCAAACTGTAAGGAACGACACAAATACATCCCCGCCCAGTGTGGGAGGTCTACCATCCCGTCAGTAAAAGAACGAAATACACCGTGGAGCCAAAAAATTTATCGTCTTTTTTATATCATTAAAAGTAAACCTACTACGTCTCCAGTTTGCCAGAATGACAAAACATTTCACATCAAATTTTGGCATCTCCTTGTGATGGGGTTATTTTTTTTAATGATATAAAAAATGGTGAAAATATAATTCTTTTGTCTCCACGATGATGGTTGGAGCAGACCTGTAGTGATATTTTGATTTCTATAGGTTGCGTAATATAGCAAGTTTCGATTATCCCAGGTTTTTTACCACAGTGAAGACCCATTAATACTAAACGTAGAAACTTATCGACTTTTTGCATTTTGATTGCGATTTCAGGCAACTTTAATTGTTTGGGATTCCAAAGTTTTCAATGTAACTACCAAGTAATCCTATGTCCTCACCATACCTCAAAACTAAAATGGGGTTATCGAAAATCTGTTACCTTGGCAAAACTAGCTCCTAGGTTGTGCCAAGATCATTGCTTATTTAAGAAAAAATGAGACTATTATACACAAATATATGTGTGAATGTCAGCTTAGCGAGGTCCAGCTGCTCTTTTCTGGGGTGATGACAAAGGGGGGGGGGGATAGGCCATGACCCCGTCGAGAATAGCATTTCCCCTGCCATTTTTTCGATTTCTTTGCGAGTAGCCATAATGGGTCCAGAAATGGGTATAATCAGAAAGTTATCTGTTTTTATTTATATTAAATGAGCTAATGAGAACGTGTCCCTTAATATAACTAACACATTTGTTTTTCATAGTTTGGTTTGGTTTGATAAAACCATACAGCCCCCTACATTCATTCAAAATTCGGTACATTATTCGTTGTTGTGAAGAGTGCACAGTTCTCGCTGTGGAGAAAGACGTGGATACTTTGTACTGATTTTTATCGAGCAGCTACAAAATTGATCTGTTTTTGTATTTATTAACGAAGAAAAATACCTTTAAGCGACTTGATTATATTAGTCGCGCTTTGCGCCTTATGCAACTTGATAAATCACGGTAAAGAGTACTAAATCAACTCCTACCTCTGTGCGGCAAGTGTGAAGATAGTGGCCAACACATTGGCTCACGATAAAGTGGAATGCTATTTCTGATAATGTTCTCCCCACATTTGACTCTCCGTCGACATTCTCAGCTACTCTTGTGTGAGGATCTTCTCCTAAAATACAAGTCCTATCGAAATCAAACTTGGTGAATAGTAGTCAACCGACATTCAAATCGTAAAAAGTAGCTAAAATTGTGCTTTTTCCATTAATTTTTGGCACATATGTGAAGTCTGATGATCTTCAAATTTGGTGGGTAGGTATATCACCTCGAAAGACGTTTGCATAATTAATGTTATAAGGCCATAGGTCAAAAGTAAGAAATCTAGCAATCTAAAATTGTGTAAAATTGTGTTTGTGGAAAATTACAACCACAATATTGAAGCTGAGGAATATTTGTAACTCCATGGATTTCCTAGCTCCTTCTTTTGCTATATGACTTCCTGTATCCTATAGTGAACTGAACTGCCACATTTTTTCTTATTAACAAACCCACTCATAAAAAAGAGCCGTAATTTATTTTAAAGGGCTAGTACCTTCATTCTTCAATTTTCAAATGGCATTTTTTTCCCATTCTGGCAACTTACACAACGTAGAAGAGGAAGTGTAGTGGATTGTATGACTTTAAGACGAAAAATGCGACTGCAAGTAGATGACTTTATTGGTCAAAATGTTGTAGTGATCATTCACGTACCGCATTGTGATCAACTGTAAGAAGTTTTAGCACATCTCCCCTCGTCTGAGTGGCTGCCCCTCTCCCGTCGGATTAATACTGAGGTCACCCTATGCACAAATTGACATGGCTTTATGTCTTTGACATTGTATATCCGCACACCCCTAGCCAGTGTCAGTCTCGGCCTCGGAGGATTTTCCCTAGACTACAAAAATGGAATGTCGCTGTTGCCGTCTTTCAAATAAGATGCTCTGCAAAATAGTTCTGATAAGTTTTTTTGTAGAATCCTATATCGAAGATTTTTGCAATATGAATAGCACAAGGGGCAAATTCAGTATTATAGTTTTGCAGGAAAGAGAGATGGGGATTGCTGCCACCGGCGACCCCTCTTCAGTGTCATCTAGATTTCATCTAAATGCCTGGAGGTTGACAAAAACAAATCATTATTTGCCGAGGGTAGGGTACGAAACTACGAATCTTTTCCTAGGCGTAGACAGTTTGCCTTTCAACGAGTTGTGGATCCTCTGTCAGTTTACAAAGTATAAACTTTGTCAATTTCTATTAATAACCCATCACGCACACAACAGTAATAGATTTTAAAGTTTTAAAGTGACATATTGTGTTTAAATTTCATCAAAATGGTGCATTTTAAATTTCCTTGATCTTTATAAAACACGCAGTCTCATCAGATATTTTGACAATGATCTTTTTCTTTTGCATCATATGAGGAGTTAGTAAATTTGGGACTCCTTATTCTTGATCTACAAAGCAATGATTTTCTTTCGAAGAGAAATTTATTTCATAACATGTTACTCAGCTACCTCACTTTGAATTGTCTATCATTCTATACACATAAATCATTGTGTTTAAAGGTTTGAAACTTTGCTTGACCACAACAGCAACAACCCTCTTCGAAGTAAACGATAGACCCCATAAATGTAAGAACTCAGAGGCTTTAATTGAGCCGGACTGACAGAAGGGAATATAGTTGAGAAAGAGAAGAGACATCGCAGTCTTTAAAATATTCGGATAATTGGCGGGCATTACTGATGGCCTTGTAGCTTCTAACTCCCTGCAGGGTAATAAGGGTCTCTTAATGAATCCTTTGGTCCCAATAAACATCTAAAACTGTCTTCTCCCTTCGGATACTAGAGCCTATTATTGTCCCTTGTGTAGCGCAGTCACTTTGGAAAATAGTTTCAACCCCACAGAAGGGAAGCTCCGTACAGCTATGACGTTGCAACGTTACATATAACATGTAGTCAAATTACAAAACATACTTATTTGTAAACTCACCCTGTCTTCATGTAAATACTCAAAGTTCAGTGCTCATGTAACTTGGTTGAAAATCAGTTTTAATTCATGGACGGAGAGGAATCACGTTGGAAATATTTCTCAAAGGAAAATGACATTATTCTTCCATTAATATTGTCGGATTTTTCAAGGCAAATATTCAGTGGGGTGCATAAAGTCCATTAAGCCTACTAAAGTACATGTGATAACTTGCCCATAATCATAACGAAACGTCGCAGACTTTGTGAAGCAGGCCTATACAAATATTTTACAGTTAAATTCTGGATGAATTTGATTTTAGAAGTCTGTTTCGTCTTAGACTTATTTATTAAACAATTATTTTTTTTTATTAATGTTAACCTACGTTCTTTAAATCAGAAAGCCGAAAATGTTCTAAAATTCTGAAAGTAATATGGTTCATAGATTAAATGTAAACGGGGATTTCAATTGTGTTCAGTTTCATTTCATCATTCATGATCCCTGGTTAGCCTGCAGCAAAAGGAGACCTAGAGACAATTGTAAGTACCGTTCAAAAAATAGGTGCTTTTCCAGGGGCTAGATGCGAGTTATTATTTGTGTATTGAGCTGTACTGTGTTTCTAAGTCTGGGCATGAAGGCAAACTTCCCAGCCGTATAAAGCTGAGACGTTTACATTAATGGCACAGGCTTCATGATCCAAACTAGCAAACGGTGTAAGCACTAGTAGCAAGCGGATGGTTCCCAGTTCGAATCAAGTTGACTTCAATGTGCTTTTTACCTAAATCCAGATATTCCAGCTTTGTAGACCGATTTTCAGATGGGATGCGCCTTGCACACTTGAAATCTTGGAAACGCGACTGACAAATGTTTTCTCTAATCACATCCGAACTTTAACACTTTCAATTTAAAAATGTATCCTTCTCCTGTAGTTCAACTTCATATAGACTTCGGGTTGTCTGTTAGAAACAACATAGACTTCTTACTGCAGCTATCATTTTACAATTTTAATAGATGAAGAAGACCTCATTTAGTCTTTTCACAGAGTGATATCAGTGCGACCAGGGGAGAAGTCATCATTTTGTAATGAATGCGTTTCTTGCTGCTCGTAATAGAAATTCTATTTTGCTATAGACATATAACCAGGGAGCTTTTCCTGTAGAAGCAGTCGAAATGGAGTTGTCTGTATAAGACTTTCCCTCGGAAATTATTTCGCATTCAACCGACACCTCTGACAACATCACTGTGAGAGAAATTTGCTTACAATAAAAATATTGTCCCGGCCTCACCGTATCGGCTAGGAATATACTAGGAATAGAAAATCGCAAAATTTGGTTCGAACATTTACAATTTTTTTTTATTTTAATAAGTAAATGGTTGCCTTAGGTAAACGTGATTATAGCAATAGGCCCATATCTTTCTTCAATGGAATCCTAAACAGAAAAATTGAGTTGTGTAAATTTATTGGTAACAGTCTTTTACGTCAGAGTTCACTTTAAAGTCTGCAGAATGGAGATCACATTGACAGATGAAATTATACTCTGTTAAACCTAAGAAACAATGAAGTCCCTTCAAGGGGGAAGATTTCGGTAACTTTATCGATTTGTCATTTTCATTTGGAAGGAAATGTTCCCTGTTCTCTTTGCAAACGTTTGTTGAATGATGATGACACTAATTTAGATATATGAAGTTTATTCTTGGAGG
Source organism: Holothuria glaberrima (assembly GCA_009936505.3). Classification (NCBI taxonomy): domain Eukaryota; kingdom Metazoa; phylum Echinodermata; class Holothuroidea; order Aspidochirotida; family Holothuriidae; genus Holothuria; species Holothuria glaberrima. Next base: position 7,725 of record WURT03207034.1, read on the forward strand.
TGATTTTGATGAACAGCTATATCTACTTCCGCTTATAATTGTAATAATTCCTACTTTACAATCTTTACAAAAATACCCCGAAACAGCCCCACACGGATCTTCCTGTCTCCAGATGAAGTATGAGATAACGGTGGTCCAAGTTTATTGCATTCGCCATCATTGGGGTTTTAGCCTACGTGCAATACGTTCATGTCAGTTTCTTCGAATCGTATAAAACAAGATATATGACTTGTCTGCCAGAGTTTACCCTTTATTGTATCAGGTTTGCTAAACATGGAGTAAGTCGTTGTACCTTTAGATCTGACTTATTAAATATGATTCAATCGAAAGGGATGTGACGTCTTTTGTGGTGTTTCATCATGTATTCCATTTAAAATCCTGAAGGAGGAAACAAAGTGCCCACGGGAAGCATGGAAATATAAGATGCAAATGAACCAACAAAAAGGAGAATTTTGTTTTGGGTTTGATGACATATACGATCACGCATTCTTGACAAGAAAGTTGCTCAATTTCACTCAATATTTTGGACCAATGAGATTTACAGTACTTTATACTATTGGGCATACTGAAAGGGGCACTGCATCTATTCACTTCAACCCAAGGCAAGGGGGTGATCAGGAACGAAACCACCCTAATTTTTTTACACACCTCGCCCAAAAACATATTTCGCCCCCGGAGGCAATCTCGCCCACTGTTGTACGTTGTTTGCCTCGTATGGGTCTGCTTCAACCCTTCCCATAGTAAAGTTCGTCACAAAAATATGATGATGTAGAACGGTACAATAGGTAAGCTAGCCTTGATATAATTTTCCTTGTACCAATACCTGGTCCATAAAAGTGTTGCAAATTGTTCTGAACTAATTTCCCTTTAACTCTTATATTGATGACTTGGTAGCTTGGTTGGACAATTGCAAGTGTGTGAAGGATAGTGTGTGTATGTGTGTCATCAGGGAGGTTATATTAGCCCTATAACTTCCCCTGGTGTATTTGTGTGAAGGAACGGGGAAGTGTCATCAGCTAAGATGATTATCACACATGGGGTACATGAGATCAGTTACTGTAAGCCTATTTTACTTACTACAAGTTTGGACGTGACGTGTTACATCGACGGTTCGACCCACAATGTGATATTCGAGGTGGATAGCAATCATATTGTTCCTCGTGCGCACAGTAAATTGGCCTTTGAAAGCAATGAAAACATTTGAATGAGCGTTCACTATATGCTCACCTTGCGTTATTACTTATATTGCCATTGTTATCATGGACACTATTGTTGCTTGACAGTGCGATCTCTTTACCAGTACAAGCAGTAAGCGAACCTGTCGTGATGTTCTTTTAGTCTCAGTCGAAGTCCAATCGTTTCAGTTGTGCTTCTTTGTCTTATGTTTTTTCAGTTAAAAAATTAACTGTAAGTACGGAGGTTGATACATAAAATGCATTAGGCAATTAAAGCCATCTTCAGAGAGGAAATCCACCAACTTTCATTTATCTATCCTATGTGCCCTTTTCTAGAGAATGTTTTGTTGCAGTTGACAAGACTTGTAAGTGGAACAGGTCAGTAAAGTCACCTCCTTTCTATGTGTGCTTCAAAATCAGCGCTTCTTTAATATTGACGCGCTTTGTCTAGCTATGACGTATAATTACGAGCCATCTCTTTATCTATCTATTTATCTGTCTGTCTAACTGTCTATGACGTGCAGTTGCGAAATCTACGCCGTGTAGTTGCTTTGCGTGCACTGACGGTATGATGTAGCGCATCAATTAAATCAGTGCCCAACACAGCAATAGTTTTCACTTGTTTACGCGTGAACCTATGAGCCTCGCTAATTAACGTTAAAAAGAAATTGGTAATAGAAAGACCAATTATTTCTTGTAAGCTGGGCATTAATACTTTCCAATGCATTTAAAGTCAAGCTCCCCTAACCTGTGTGATATGATTCATTGCTATTAGCTAGGTCAAAATATAAAAGTCACAGTCTCATCGGCCCCTAAGGACTCCACGGTCAAGCACCAAGCTGTGTGATGACCTTTTTGTTGGTAGCACCCATGTTATGGAACACTTGACTTACATATTAGAAAGATTGATTCTTTAAACATTTTGAAACGTAGGCTTTACTTCTTTCAGATGGCTTTTGATAGACTTTTCTTGTTTCGATCATGTATATATTTCTTTTGTTTCTTTTTATGCTACATCTGTGATGCTCTTTAGAACATTTTGATTTTAGCGCATTGCAAATGTTGATTATTATTATTTTTATTATTAATAAAGCTTTGCAGAAGATAGCATCAGTTTCATCCAAACCGCCTGATATTTCCACACATTTTTCAGCATGAAATCATTCATGTGGGGTAGCTTAGACCTCGAAAGCACACTACGTTGGACACACGTTGGAAAATGGTTGGCAACTGCTGGGAAGCGTTGGCAATATGTTGTTTTGCGAACAGAATGTTGGTCCAACGTAAGACCAAAATTTACCCACCACCTTTAAGGCATGACAATGTTTTACCAACGTTGGCCTAATCGAAACAAGCCAACAGTTAGGCCCAATTAATTTAAACAATGTTAGTTTAACATCAGCAAACCAATAGTTGGTTCAAATTCCTTCAACTAACGTTTATCAATCGTTAATCAGCCAACGTTAATCAGTCAACTGTTGGTCTTTATTTTCTTACCAACGTTGGGCAAAAAATTAACAACCCAACAGTTGGTTATTATTCTTTTTATTAAGAATGGGCCAACGTTAGTCAAACAATTGTTGGGTCCAAATCATTTAACCATTGTTGAGTCAACATTAAGAGCTTAACAGTTGGTCCGTGTACCTTTAACTAACATTGAGCCAACATTAACAACCTAACAGTTGGGCCTTACTGGAATCGTTGGATCTTACTTCTCTAATCAATGTTGGGCCAACTTTAGTCAACCTGCTGCTGGGCTGTTACATTCAATCCATGTTGGGCCAACATTAAAGGCCCACCAGTTAGCCCTATTACTTTAACCAACATAAGCTGGCCAGCAGTTGGGTATTAAGCATCTTAACAGCGTTGGACCAATATGTACCAACCATATGCGTGGTTTCTTCGGTTACCAAAAGCGAGCCAACATTAGCCAACTGAATGTTGAGCTATATTCACTATACGAATGTTGTCCCAGCTTATAATCAGCCAACTGTTGACACACCAACGTTCGGAACCTGCGATATAATTACGCACAGCCAATTTTTGGGCGAAACTTGAGACGTAGGAAACTTGCCTCAGTTCGGGGAAGGGGTGGAGATGAACTTTGTTTCGGACGTTGTTTCGGGGAAGCGCCTAATAAAAGGGGGTTCCCCGTCTCAGACAACACACCCAGCGTTGGCCTATGTGTTGGGCCAATGTTGGCAACCGTTTGCAACAGTTGGTATTATGTTGTGTAGACAGCTAAAGACAAGGCCCACAGTGCACCATCTGATCACAGCCAACAATTGGAAATTTCATGTATTGCCAATATTTGACCAGCGTTTATAGGCCAATTGTAGGGTATGAATGCATTTCATCAAAATTAAATGAAATTCATATAGCCAAATTGTATGCTTTACATTTAACCTACATCAAACCACTTTCGTGAAAACAAGGGTTGATCATCAAGTGTGCACCCAACATTGAGCCAGCTATGTGCAACCAACTAACTGTTGGGCATTATGTAATTAACCAACACTAAGCCAGTTTTAAGGTAACCAACTGCTGATCATGATAAATTGACCTAACACCAGAAAAATACAAACCTGGTCATTTTGGTATCGTCCCAACTTCATAATCCTTTTAGTAACAGATTTCTAAAAGCTTACATTCACAGCGCATGTTTTGCAAAAACGTAACTATACTGTAAAAGTGTGCCAATAAACTTTGAACAAAAAATGATAAAAATACTGTGAAATTCTATTAGAATTTAAGTACCAGGTTTACACAACTTTCATCTGAATGAATTATTCCTAACTTTTGGAATGAGAATTGTGCAATGCAAGTCTAATTAAAATAAATTGTGGCAAGCAATTTGGCGTTTCCCGCAGGGCACCGTGTTTCTCAGTCGTACAAAACACCGTAAAGAAGGAAAAAATAAAATTTCATGCTGAAAAGTGCATTACTAATCGTTAACAATTACAAAATATTCTCACAGGATATATAGTTACCGTACCAACATACATATTTTAATATGTTCCACCCACTTTTTCTACACATTGAAAGTGACCGGCAGCTGCATGCGATGCTGGTAACTTTTGGCCTTTTGGCTAAGATCATATGTAGTATCTGTTCTTTACAGCCAGTCAAGAACGTGACCACGCATGACAGACCCTTGATGAAGAGGTCTGAGGTTCGAGAGGTTAGTCAGTTAAAGTAGCGTCCTTTCGGGGACGTAGCTCTTTAAGGGAGCAACACTTTTTTTGGAAGGGGGGAGTAATCGTTTGGTTTCGCCCCTTGGCTCTTCGCCAGAGAGTCGGGGGACTTTGAAAAAAGTATTGCATGCATTGCTGGTAATTTTAAAAGTTAGTAGGAGTTAAACCTCTTATGGAATCCCATAATGAGTAGTTACTTAAGAGAAGTTATGAAAAGCGAATCAAAAATTAGTTTGTGCAACATTTTGCCAATCATTCTCAGTACTACTGTAAAATGCATGGAAGAAAAGTTGTGCCACTGCTGGAAAATTAGTACTCATAGTTACCAGCTAAAACGTTGGCCAAATGTCGACACCAACGCTGACAAACTTTGGGCCTCACAGCTGGCGTAACCTTTTTGCTAATGTTGGCCCTTAGTTGTGACAGCATGATGGGTAAATGTTGGTATGATGTTGGCCCTTGGTTATCACAGCATACAGGGTAACGTTGCTATCACATTGGCTCTTAGTTACAATATGCAATTCCAAAGTTGGAATAACGTTGGCGCATTATTATAACATGTTGGATAAATGTTGTTGTAACCTTGGCCCTGCATTATAACAACTTGCTTTATAAACATTCGCGCAGCGTTGAACCATAGCTATTTCTACATGTTTGGTGAACAGAAGCATAATTTTGGTCCATTAATAAGGGAACTTGTAGGGCCAACATTTTCACAATACGCAACCAACCTTCAAACTACATTTTCACATGTGGTTCTAACAAATACTGCAACCATCTACCAACATTTTCCCAACGTTTTTGTTCTGTCTGGGGATGCATAATGGTGCCATCTTTGTCAAAACTTTGAATTGTTCCTACTTTTGAATTGGATCTAAGAGGAGGGGACCAACTCCTCCCATTTCTCATAAGCTGGAGAAATTTTTGTATGATAAGCTTTTAAAAGCAAAAGCAGTGTCATCTTTTGCAAATATTAGAACTGTTTGTACTTTTCAGTTCTAATTATTGAGTGAATTTTCTTAAATTTTTTCTAGCTGTTATGAAAGAGTTGTCTTCTGACAGAGTCTTCTGACAGAAGGGTTCATACAATAGTTAATCTCAATATGCAGCTGTCCTATGTTAGCTATGACCTTCAAATTAAGCACATGTATAGTGATACGCAGAATTTTCCGGTAGAGGGGAAGTAAACTGAGTTGAGCGTTTAGTTAAACTAGAAAAATATTACCAAAATCTCCCCATATACATAGAAAGGCTCTTTCCGTGCCTTAGAACTTGCATCTAAAGAATGCATCTCCATCTACCGTAGATCTCAAAACTCGATATGATAAAATTACTTTGAAAATTTTTTGGGGCAACTGCCCCTGTTACCTTTTGCTATGTACTAATATGAATGAACAGTTTCGATAGATTGATATAAAGATCGACCAGTTATTTTACTGTCTGCAACTCAAATGAATTTGGTAAAAGATTATGAGTGCTGAAAAAATTCAAAGAAATGCAACTTCAAAATATGTACATAAGTTATATACATATTTTGCTTTCTATATTGAAAGGTAAGCCAAATGTCTTCTGGCTACGGTCATCGTATTGGTCACTTTGTCCCCTCTGCGGAACAGTTAGGTAGGATTTATACAACTGTGCAAGAGAGATTGTATTGTGCCTTTTAATTAAACGTTTCTTCCCCACAATCAGGGACGTGTTTCCAGCGTTTCTTTCTTAAATAGCAATAATCAGATCAACTAAATTATGCATTTATAGAAAAGTAGAACGGAATTAAACTGTGGTTTCTCAACCAGAAAAAGGTGACAGCAGACAAATTTAGATAAAACAAATTATGGTTAAAATCTGTGCTGAAAGCAGCGGCGTATTTGGTGGGGGCTGAGAAGGTGAGCTTCCAAAGTTTGTGGCGGAAGTTTACCCAGTTAAAAAATCCTTACAACACATGATCATCGATGGTTATGGAATATGCAATGATTCTTGCAGACACAATTTGAAACCTAACCGTCTTTGTCTTTACAATCCAAATAACCAGTAACAGCTTGTCGGTGGCCTCGTTCGCAGCTAATATAGCTACATGTATATAATAAGTGATTTTTTTAAAACAAATCGAGTGAAGATGACGCTTTACGAAAACTTGGGTGACGTTATTGTATCAAAACCCATTGTAACACACTTACCTGTCAACTGTTCTTTCAACCAATGAAATTAAGAAGTTAAAGAACTATGATCTTTGTGGCCTGTTTATTGTCGATGCCACTTCTAGACCTTTGAAAGCTTCACTCAAATGGCAACGGTTTTGTAAAACCCAAGATTTTTCGGGGCTTTGCAGATGGACCTCTTCGGACCTTTGACCCCGAGAACAAGGTGGACGTTGGATAGCATGCTGGCAGGGAGCGAGCGTAACTCTCCAGCAACATCTTTGCAAAATCCATCAGGCAGCGATAAGATAGCTGAAACTGATTTGCATTTCGAAACATCATAGTACACCCAAGATATTTTCAGGTAGCAATGCATAATTTTACTTCGAGGTATCTGGCGTGTAGAAATTGATTTAAATACAAGCATAGTTTTTATTCAATCATCTTTAGTTTGATGCTATCAAATAATAATAAACACTGGTGTCTGGTGTTTTGTTTTCCATTTTAAATCTGGTTTTGAAGTTATATTGGACATAGTTGTACATTATGACATGGGTTTTCATAAATAACTATATGGGCATTGGAAACGTGATGTGCACATTAGGTTTTCAATAATGTACAGATCATTTCGATTTGGAATGGCAAATGTAATTTTGATTTGTATAAATATTCAGTATGAGTGAGATGCTGGCCTGTCATGGCCACCTAAAGCTTGATGTCGTGTAATTGACTTGAAATGACTCTATGCAATTTAACTTGAAACAATACTGTGTTGATTGAGTCTGATGTTTTTTTGACAAAGATTGTATATTAGGGAATGGAAAACCCATCACAGTAACATGTTTGGTTTGGAACCAACTCATTTTTGAAGAAATTTTACATTTCAGTTTCTGCAGTGCTTGATGGAAAATCTGTGACGTCATCTGGCAAATTATTTGAAGTAGCTTTTAAATTTCTTTATACTGTAAAACACACTATGTAATGCGCATTACAATGACTTTATCGGGGAAGGGAAGGGAAGGGTTTAAAACAAACACTGACCCAAATGACGCCAATGGCGCTCACTAAATTTCAAAGTGAGGACCTTTGCGGAGCACAAGTTTTTACCGGAGCGGCAGGACAGTGTGCAGTACTAAATGAGGTTAGAGGCAACGTCGACGTAAAAAGTGCTCCTCTTTGATCGTCGATGGATCCGCCTAAGAGAACCTGGTTGATCCAGAGGCACCACCCTGGTGGGGACCGGGAGCTTGTCGTTTTGACAAAACTGAAGGCATTATAATGAAGCATTTAACCACTTTCAAATTACATTGAATCCGAACTAAAAGGGCAACAAAAATCACAATTTTGCCCTTTGATGTTAATATAGCCTAACTCGAACTAACACCCCAACGATTTACTGAGGGTTAAGGATTGTGGCTGCAGACAATTTGTTGTGGTTGCATGAATGATCCACCGAACAACGATTCCATTCAAGCTTCTCAACAGAAATTGATGGAGACAGTTACCCGTGACGGGTGAGCGAGAAACCTGCAGAAATAATCACTTTTTAAAGACATTTTGGTAATTCTTTAGCCATTTAACATTTCATCGTTATTGCTATTTCTAAAAGGGAATTATATTGGAATACCTTTCCAAGAACAGGTGATTCTGGGGCATTAGTTTTTCGCTCATTGGTCGTCGGGCTAACTCGCCCATAGCTACGGCCCGTAATAAAAGGAATATTACATACCTTCGTCGTACGTAAGTCACAGTTTAAACTAGATCTTCAAGAAAAATATTTAAACAGTCAAACAGTATCATATTTCATGACATGACAAGACGTTCGATTGTAAAGAAAAACAACAGAGCTGTAAGCAATTTTAGCACTTGGCACCCCATTTTGTGACCTAGAGCAGGGCTGGGGAAATTTCTGGAGAAGAGTTAACAGTTTGCAAAAGATATATCTTGAGATGGAAACATAATTTTGATACTGTACGTTAAGAAAATTTTTCTTTCTCGTATGGGACTCCTACCGATACCAACAGGAAATGCCTTTAACAATTTTAGGGAGCAAAATAAACTATAGAAGCTATCTACGACTTTTCTTATCTTACGAATTTTCGGAAACACTTCAAATATTAGGTGTCCATATATTGCTCGCATCACCTTCCTTTTCATTTGTCTATAATTTAGGCCTCTCAGATACAACCATGAGCGATGACGACCTTGGATGCAACATGGCTTTATGTTCTATGTTTCGAGAATTGTTCATTTAATGGAAGACAGCATTTATATATTGCTACTGCCGATACTCGAAAAAGGCAAAAAATAAAACTTACAGACAATAGAAGCATAGTTGTCTGCAATATACAGTCGTAAATCTGAAATTGAAAGAGGCTACTATATTTATATATTTTTATTTTTTAAATGGTGATATGGTGATGTCTTTTTGTGTGTTTGTATTTTGTATTCAGATCTAGAGGATAACCTGAAACGATTCGGTTACAAGGGTAGACTATAATAAAAACAGCTCTATAAGGTTATTACAGGGAATTAAATTAGATTCCGCGAAAATGTATCTATCTTAAAATGTTTTTGTAATATACAATAAACCAGCAGGCCACATTAATTCTTTGGAGGGTAGTCTGAACGATAGATATGCACATAGGTTAGAAATTTTCCAAGCAACCCTTTCTTAGGAAGTTTGTATGTTGACATTTTAAGTTAGCAAAGAATGGGACCGAGTCGTTTAGACTAAAATTTCCCAATTCTTCACATTAGCCTTTCTAGAGGTGAGAGCTCTCGATGTTGCTGCTGATATTGTCAATTGTTTTTCTATTCAATAATTCATCATCTCTTTCTCGTCCGAAAGTTCACTATTTTAAGACTTCACTGCGATATTTTTTTCCTGTGACCTCAAGGGTTATATTTGACATACAAGAAGACTTTAATTAATTCTATCAGGGATAACACCTTTCTCCACTATCAACTTCTCCTCGCGTCATTTGTCATTGCATCTCTTTTGACAAGCAAAGATTGTGACGGATACTCCTTCCACGTACTCAATAATTAAAAAAATAATTCCATTACAGGAAAGAATCCTGCCTAAAGTTTTTATAAATCAGACGGAGCGCCACAGCCCTGTGTAAAGCTACGGGTTTTTCTTTCCGAAATGATCTTACAGGTTCAAGGTTGTTATCTGTTTGACAGGAACAACCTTTACATTTTTAACTAAAATGTCACCCTTTAGCAACATTGGAGGGTATTGCATTCCAAACTTGTTTGCTAATTAAGAGTTAGTAAAGAAGCTAGGTGCTTGTTGTTCGGATTAAAAAGAACCGTAAGCAGTCTACAGACGAAGTCACTGGGTACCCTGTGATTTTTACTGTATGCATTTTGTAGGTTCACATTTGATGTAAAGAAAAAATACACATACATGAGGGTAGAATATTGCCGCTCTGATGAGTTTTTTTTTAGAAGTTTGCCTTTGATCAATCCGGCTTCGATCTACTCATCCTTGAAACTTTAAGTGCCCATTTTCCGTTCAAAGGAAAAGAATGGGACTGGCGTTCCTTTACGCTGTGCCTTCTGTTAATTCCTAACCTTTTGTTTTCTGTTTCCATGTCTATGATCATGTCGGTGCCCATTTTCCTGCACCATCCTGAGAGACCTTTACCAGATTGCTATCTTTTGCACTTGAGATCTTTAAAACAACAATAAGATATTGTGAATTTGATAAATAATTATACAATTCACATTTCTTTCCGCTTGCTTTACGATGTCTTGACGTTTATACTCAAAGGGCTAAATTAACTCTTTAAAACCCCCAGGTGGTAGGAAATACTGTCTATGCTGAATTGATAAAATCCGCCCACGAGAACAAGGTTAGTTACGTTGCTAAAAGCATTATTATTTTTAGAGAGATCATACGTATCAGATCATGCCACCACTAGAGCTCTCTGTTTCGATCTACTTTTACCGACTGACACTCCAGTTTATTGTTTATAGTTTTACATGAGCATGCGCCAACGGGTATCTTGGCATACCTCTTAGAATATTTTCCACGTGAATAAGGAATTGTAAAATTTGGCCTGTTGATACCATTGGCTAGTAAGTAATTCATTGTTTTAAACTGTTGAGATGCCAATCTCATATTAATCATCGATATGTTAATTTAGCAATGACGTAAACTGCCGCAGTTTCGAGAAGAATTAACATAATTCTCATTTCTGAGGGAGAGATCTCTTATTTTAAGATTGAGATGATACTGGGGCACGTCTGTACCACGTTTAAAATCTCCAAAAGCTTGTTTCGATTTCTATTCAAAGCAAAGTTGATCGTCTTTATAAAAAAACTAACTGAAGAAGTAACAACTTAAACTATTAAAATAAAAAATACAGTTAATGGACAAAATTATTCCGAGATATACTCTCTCTAAAGCAAATTGAACCAATGTGAGTTTCTTCTGTCGTAAATTAAACGTTTTGCATCATTTCGTGACCGAGACTGTGTCATACATACTTAAGTGGTCACAACTTGTCCGAAAAGTTACCGGAAGAAAGCTCTACCTACGCTTTGGTCATATAGGTATTTTTTCGTTTCGACACGTAGCAATTTTCTCGCTATTCTGTTTAGATGAGCATTACACTCTACTCTGAGTAGAAGGGAGAAAAAACCCGCAAGAACGTTTAGACTTCGTTTTTGGAGTTCAAGAGAAGAAACCGTCTTGATTCACTCAGATGTGAGAGAATCAGCTCATCATAAGAATCATCACTATAGCTTCGTTCTTGGCTCTAGCGGATTGACCGTCGTCTGCCATTTCCAAGCGAGTAAGTATGACTCGTGGCCATTGCAAATAATTACAGTGATGACGCGTCATCACAATTGTGATAGTAAAGTGGGAGTTTTTCATTTTAGCCTCTGAGAAAGTGAATACACCGCTGGAATTGAAATGATAACTTCTCTTGGAATTATTGAATGTAAGTTTCTTTCAAGATTTCTTATCTCATCCTTTACTATTAGTTCACAGGAGAATATGCTTTCCACTTCTCCATTTGTTGTCATCTCCTTTGTACTTTACAACTTCATAGTTCACATGTACTATCCATGCCTATAGAACACAACAGTGCCTTTAATTTTTTGGCCCGGAATGAAAACAAATTTCCTTTGTGACTATTCCAAGTTTGCAATGCTTTTATTTTACATGCCAGACGCGGAAAGGTAAGTTAAACGTTTGAGAGTGTAATATGTTAAAGCTTAACCAAGAATAGGGACTTTGAGCATCACCTAAACCCTTACGTATGAACCTTTGTGTGACCGAGTGACAGGTATTAGTAGAAAGAAGGAGAGGTCAAAAAGTTCAAGTTGAATATGATTGCACGTATATCCACCAGCAATTGTCACATTAAGATCAGGGTGGAAACATTACAACATTCGAAGAACCTTATAAAAAAAAGCTGTTGCTTACCAGGGATAGTGATCAAAAGAAATGTAACGTGGGAAAAATGTGGTATGCTATAGGTCAAGGACGAGGAGTGGAAGCAGGGATGTGCTTTATGCTAATATTACATAGTTATCGATAAAACAAGTTTTAAGATTTAAAAGTAAATCAGGCCTACAATATTTTCCTTTTTCTTCAGTTTACCAACAAAAACTTTGTCATATGTTAAGAGACATTGATACCGCTGGGATACATGGTAATGACAGAATTTGATTTCTGTCTCAGCAGACAAATATTTCTCAATTAGGACGGTAAAAGACTGGATTATACTTCGATTAAGGAGTGAACAGCTCGACAACATGCTGTTGACAAGATAAGATCATATCATGATATTTAAAAGTAAATGTTTTTGTCACTGTACTATCAGCTATGGAGATGTGTGGTTAATCCGTTAATTTCAGCTTTTAAGTGAAAAATAGTTTACAGACTCTTGACCAATATGATAACCTTAAAATAATTCAAATATTTGATTGAGAAGCAAAGAATTGGGAATTTAATTGTTCTTTCAATTTGACTGTGCGATAATGGGCCTGATACTTTCTGTTGAAGAGAAATCCTTAAATACTGACGACATACAGGAAATTAAAAACCCATTGTCTACGCTATGAACATGAAAAGTAGAGATCACATGTGTATATAATGTAGTTAGCCAGCTGTGGCATTCGAAAAATCTACACAAGTCTTAAAATATAACTAGTTAACCTCGAAATAATGAAAGAAAAATAATACAAGGTCGACATGAAAAAAGGAGTTTTTCGATGAAGATCTATTCGTTCTTTTTTGTTATCGGATATAAACAATGGCTCATTTAACATGAAATAATCATTTCGGACTTTATCTCCATTTAAAGTACCTTCCGATTCTCCTAAATGCATATGTGATGATGTACGACGAGCCTATACCATTTTCCCCACATAATTTTTAACACTGGAAATATGTTGGCTGTATACATCTTCATACTTTTGTTCATAGATCATAGAACCTCCACTACCACTGAACCATAAAAATTTGTTTAGCTGTCAGCCCTTCATTAAAAGACGAGTCATTAGCTTATTTCATGTAAAAGTTCACCTCACATCTTTACCAGCATGCTTGACAAGATCAGTCAGTTTCATAAACGGACATGTTTTGGCGGATATAACAACAGCTGAGTTTTTAAACTTAACACTTTAATCGTGAAATCATATTTTTACAAGTTTCATCTTTCGCAACGCAATTTTGATTCGACGAAATGATGGCTGCCACTTTCATTCGACCCAAATGTCTTAATAGGTTCGTGTACATCTTTCCAATTTCCATTACCATGACTTTTAAAGATCAGATGGGAACCTTTAAAACCCCCTCATCATCAATGAAATGAAGTTATACAGGAAAACATCATTAGTCGACTAAATTACTGAGAGGCGTTACAGCAAAAGTAGTCCAACATTAAAACCCCTCCTTCTTTAAAAGTAGGTCTAAAAACTTCACTAGCAATAAGGGAAAATAAAAATCTACGCAAAGGATTTTCCTTAACGTGACGTCCAATGATTTGGACTTCACAACAGTCAGGGTATTAATACTGTGGTGAAATGTGTAACAACGTTTTAACAATTTTTGAAAAGAAAATCTGAAGGTGAAGAGGATATATTTATGTATTCTCAGTTAATGTATTTATCCATCTTGTTTTTATCTTTAATTCTCTTCATTCTAGCCGATTTACGATCCTGTGACAAATTAAATTTCAAGTAGGACATAACCCAATAGTTGACAAAATTCTTCCGTCGAGTTTCCTCTTTTTCTTGTAAATTTTTAATCTTATAACACCGATAAAACATACCTAGAAGGTAACTTTGAAGCTACATAAAATCGGTCTCTATCTTTCTTTCTTTCTCTTTTTCAAAAAGGGAGCACTCAAATGCGTTGATTTCTAATTCGAAAAATATTATAATTGCAAGATAAAAAGTGTAAGGCTACAGAAAGTAACTTTATAATTAAAAATATTCCTCTCTTATGCATAAAGCTGGAAGTTTCACTTAGAAGAAGATGCCATTAAAATATACGTTTATGAATATTTCGTAGGATCCACTTTAGGTTGACTGACAAAAAGTTAGTCCAGTAAGTGACCATTTGACTTAAGGATATTTGATTGTTTTATATTACATTTAACACGTGAATAATTAACGTTCCAAACAGACAACCTTATTCGTGCTTACTATTACCTATATCAATGAATGCAGGAAAAATTATTTGGTGCCTAATAAAGTGCTGACATCCAATTGTAAACTCTTTTTGAAAATTTAAGACAAAACTTTGTCGACATGAAACGGGAAAATGCTGTCAATTAAACCTACTATGTTACTTTTTTATATTGATCTGAATGGCCCAAGGACATACGTTATACTAGGCCGGGGTCTGTTATTTATAATTAGATACACTACTTCAACATCGTATTGAAAGCCAAAGCTACTAAACCTACTAATGCCACATGCAAATGAGTAAAACAGAAGTAAGATTGAACTTTGCTTTTTTAATCAATTCGTTCATATATTCGCAAGTTGCAAATTTATTTTATACTTAATTAGTAGATCGTTTTTCCAGATATGGGCAAATTTCCTGATCTAATATACAACCTGATCAATGTGCTATTAAGATATAGCAGACGACGGAATTTTTGTATTTAGTTCTTAAAACCTTTTTATACCTTTTGAATTTTTAAAAGCGTTACAAAAACGAAGTAATTGTCCTCCACAAGCTTTGGCTTTCAATACGATGTTGAAGTAGTGTATCTTATTATAAATAACAGACCCCAGCCTAGTATAACGTATGTCCTTGAGCCATTCAGATCAATATAAAAGTGTAATGATGAATAAGGAGATGAATTATTAAGAAATTGAAGAAAATAAAGTACCGTCAATTGTTACCTTCGTTAAGTCGCAATTAGAGATTCAAAAATAGGAAGAAATAATAATGTAACAACAACCATGCGTAGGTCACTGAAAATCTTTATCGAATTCTTACGTTTTGAAATAATTTTAAGATATGCCAATATGATATGTATTCCTAAGTTTTGAAAAAGCACGTTTTACAAAGTTGACCTGCCCTAATTGTTTGCCATCTAGCAATTGTTCCTATCCTGAGAAATGTATATTAAACACGACATTGCTTTCTATCAACTAGTTGTTACGACAGTTTTTGAAAAGTATCTGTTTTATTAACAAGCGATCACTGTGTCACGATCACTGTGTCACTTTCACCTTGCAACACTGATAATTAAATTGACACAAATATACCTTTATGACAAGCTTCGATTCATGCAATATCAATCAGTTACAGAATTGAACTTTAAAGATGCATGACTATATCTAATGGTGGTTATTCTTTATGATCCATTTTACTGAAATGGAGACTGTACATCCATGCAGTGTGTTTATTAGTTTCTACGAGTTTGATTATTTGGGCAGCGCACCAAATCGTTCTATACACAGTTTACTACTTAAAATGTTACAACGGAAGTAAGTCAGATATTGTAAAGGCCTTCGTTGTCAGTCTGGGAGATGCAACGCATTATTTCGTATATCCAAGTTTCCTTGAGGAAATATCCACGGAAATATACTTTACAGCCATATTGGCTTACTTCATTAACGCAAAAACTTGTTATGATACGACGATATTAACCTACGAAAAAGTAAGTCTAAAGATCTAAATACCTTTTGATAACATTTCATATAAATCAAGTCCTAGATACGGAAAAGAGGTCTGAATTTAGACTTGTATGGAGCATTACCCTGTTAAGTCAATCCTGCAATTTAAACTGATTACTGTAACACAGTAGTCCAAACGAGTGAGAAGATATTTTGGGTTCATTAATTGGCGATATAAGTTCCCATGAATTTTCTGCAGTTGTTTCTTTGTAATGAAGATTAATTACGTGCATTGGGCGCCCTTCGCTGTTGTTGAACACTTCAGATGGGCATTGCAATAAATATTACAGTTTCCGAACGCCAAACGAGGTCGTATCAAATTAGCATCCGTAATATATTCGAATAAATGCTACTCTGCATGAGTCTTTGAAATAGTTGTTAGATATCAGCCAGGAAACAGACTGAGAGTTCTTGTTAGCCTCCGAAGGAGTACATAATAATTGAAATGTGAGGAAAAATGTGAAACCTTTGATAGCCTTATAATTGACTGCTTCTGTAGACATAAATCACATACGTGTTCCCTCTTGTGAAAACATGTCATTTCTAGAAAAGCACATTCAACTATAAAAGCTGAAAACCTTGAGTTGCATTAAAATGTTCAATCAGGTGAGCTCTTTATCTCCAGATGCAAAGCGTTCGAGTAAACCATTTTCATATCTTACTAGCAGTCCCTCGTGTGAGGAATAATTAGAGTGAATTTTTCATTCAACTGTAAATCAAGGTGAGCCTTTTATTAGGCTACCTTTTGATGCATCCTGAAAAGACGAGGGTGCAGGTGTATAAAAATAGAACGCTAACTCTGAAAGAAAAATGGTCAACTTAATTTTCCACATTTTTCTAGCAAATCTTCACGTGTGCACTTGTGAACCCATCCTGTAAGCACTTATGCAAAGACTTTTGTAGTTTTTGAAGACTATTACTTTGTACTCGCTCATAGAATATAGAAAGTGGGATTATTCTTGTCACTGTGGAAACCACATTTTACCTAAATTCATCATTCAGTATTTGCCAATCAGAAATCAAACAGACTGTAAACCCGCAAATTATGAAACGTTTGAACAAATGTTTGTCACCAAAACTGTTGTACAATCAAGATGTAAAATGGTCAGCAATTTTGACAGTTAGAAGATGACTGTACACGGATTACGCCCCATACCAGACCCTTGTGGTTTACGATCAAAGGCCCATAGGGAAAAACAACCCGGAGTTGCATACTCTGGCTCCTAGTATACAACTAAATTCTAAACAGCTACAAGCAATTTCGGACTGACCTCGCTGAATAACTTACGGAAATAAAACAAAGACGAGAAAGATTGTGGAAGATATTCTGCAAGTTTCAATCAGTCACATCATCCTGAGGCATATGAAGTCACTTTTGCATTCAGATTCATTACATTAAAACGTAATAGGACTTCTGTTGAGTCCGCAACAACCCATTCTGCTATTAAATGTAGTAGGGTTCTGTTGATAGCTATAAACAAACAGAAAAAGGCCTAACTCGTATATAAAGTGCCCTACTAAGATTATTTTTTTAAACAAATTGAAAGTAAGTTTTAGTCGTGGATTTCTACTAGGCTTACGAGAAAATATCACTTCTGTAAAATAACACTGGCAAGTTACTTCTTTCACTATTTGTTATAAGAGTTTGCAACAGTCGTGAAATCTGAATATTTGCAAAATACCGACTTTTTCACAATTATCATGTTCGGTGATAACAATGTTGCAAGGGGCTGATTATTATATATGAGTGCACACATACTCATTTTTTGTTGTACTTAGGATAAAAGATGTGTTTCTACATGCAGATCTACGTTACTAAAATTTATGATGAAACATTCACTATTTGCTTGTAAATAAAATATTGGACTCATAGATACACAGGTTACAATCTGTATACACCATGCAAAAAATTACTCCTTTTCAGCAGCCCGCATTACCAGTTAAAGTCTTCCATTTATGTTTACCACGATTCCTTTTTTCCTTTCAGGATAAATTCTTTGACTCACAATGCATCATAGAATTAAACAAATTACATCTTTTTGGTTGATTATTGCGTGAACACTGATCAAATCAATCCAATCGTAATGCTCTCCAGTCTAATGAAAATTGTCCTTACTTTCCTCATAAAATTAATGTTGAAAAAAGCTTTCAATTATATAATGTTAAGTTATTATAAAAGTTGCAGCAATGCTCTAAACTCTCATGGATTTTTTAAAGACCAGCTATATGCATAGTTCCCGCCAAATGCGTTATTAAGCTGTCTAGACACGATGTAGGAGGGAAATCCGAAATAAGATCGATGAAAGCACATGCTGCTGTCTTTGGGAAATGATTAAACTGACCAATAATGATTGACTGAAGTTATCAATAGTGCCCTTCTTATTCACTAAAATAATACAAATAATTTAGAACAAAGCCAGGGACGTCTAGAATGCCTTCATTTAATTTACAAGGTCGAAAATTACAAACCCATCCCAATCGAAGCAATACCCAATAGCCATATTACTTGAAGTCATTCATACTATCATAGACGGGATTTCAACGTTTTCTCTTCTCTCCACCTTCTTCTCTTCAGTTCCATCATATTTATACTGTTTCGTTTGTTTGGCTACCTTGTACTGGCAGTACGGTTACTTAAGGTTTGCTACCTTTCTCTTATAGTTATCACCGGAGGCAAAATAATAGCTGCTTATTTTAGCCCAGGTTTGCACTTATGTTTACGCAAAATAGTAACGCAGCGTCTTCCTTGCGGATCTGTTAGCTGGAAACCTTTAAAGCCCCGCCACGACCACTAATCTGATTTAGCAATACTTGTGTCGATCTATAAGGTAAGATATCATCAGTTTTGTACATTGAATTATTACATCACGTGACCACGTACTTGAGTGAAGATGCGTTGCTTTAAAGATAAATTTTATATTCACTTGAGTTGAGAGTAACAAAAGTTGAATTGAGAATAAAGAAGGAAAGTCTATGCAACTACTATCTCAAACTAAAAGTCCATAAATCCATAAAATTTTTAAAACTGTAATGATTACAATTAACTGATCTTTGTTATCTTTCGATCTATTACTAAAGTGTGCCTGTCATCCACGGTCACTAAAGCAGGACGTTGGTTTCCAATGCTTGCTTGCAAGAGGATTTTGCAACATATCAATGGTTATGTAGAGGTTAAATTTGAACAGAGCTATAATGTTTTAAATCACTTATAGTTAGCTCATGTGAGAGAAAAGCCACGCAAACCCGTATCTCCATATGTAAACATCTTTAGAATCTCTTAAGTTTGTAAGGTTATTTAGATCCCACATAGAACAATGCGCCAAATTATCAGCATTCTCTTTTAACACTTTGTTGTTGTAAGGTACCTGGTGGAAAACAGAAAATTTTGCGTTATGAATTCGTCTTCTGCACCATACCATTACCATTGGCACGATGTCATCGACATTTGCACAATATCTTTTACAGGTACACAATAGCAACAACGTTTGCACAATACCTTTACATTATTAAGATATCAAGAGGCTTCATTATTCCAGTCATTACAATAGTCAGAAAGGACGTATTTTACTTCACTTCAGGATTGCTGGTTTGAGTTATTCGGGGCTAACGTTACAGATTTCAACTTACGTCGAATGATGCAGTCTAATCACAGATACCGCGTTCCCACCTACCCGGTGTTGCCCCAGCCTTGAGTTAACTGCTCAACCACAAGTA
>WURT03207145.1:0-27107 GCA_009936505.3 Holothuria glaberrima
GTAATGCACATACTTCTGGATTTTAATGGCAAATTTAACCGTTGCATTTTTTGAAAATTAGAGATAATTTTGACGTTGCCGTGAATACTGTAGGTGTGTGCATACAAACTAAATATATGTATCCCAATCCCATTCTTAAAACATATTTTCACCTTTTATGCAATGAGGCTAAAGCAGGTGATTTTTCCCCTGCAGGATGGCGCTGCCTAAGTAGAATGTCAGTCTAGGTTAGGCTGGTCTAGCTTTTCTATCTCGATCGGCTTGTCTGCGATATACGATTCGGAAGCAAGCTGAACCTATGATTTAAACAGTGTTTTGCTAGTGCAGTGACGTTTGTTACAGGTCGTGCATACACCTACGATGGGCGTGGGTTTATGGTAGCACACCACCAATTATTCC
This sequence comes from Holothuria glaberrima, assembly GCA_009936505.3. Classification (NCBI taxonomy): domain Eukaryota; kingdom Metazoa; phylum Echinodermata; class Holothuroidea; order Aspidochirotida; family Holothuriidae; genus Holothuria; species Holothuria glaberrima. The sequence goes on from WURT03207145.1 coordinate 400, forward strand.
TCCATTGACTTACACCCTAATTTGGGTCCGTTTCGTGGCTCCTGGACCCTTGTAGCTGTTTTCAACGGGCACAACCTACCCCTCAAAAGAAAACTGATGAGTAGACTTTACACAAAGATTTCAAATTTGTGTATCATGACCGTAGAGATTTTGAGCTAGAAGGGCCTGCATAATAGAGTGGTAGGTCTATTTTTTTCTCATTCAAATGCCGTTTCGTATCGCGAAAGGATATATTGCAAGAAAGTGCCTGAAATACCTTCAGTCTTCTTTATTTTTGCAGAATGAGTACTTCATTTACTTTTTTACCACACACATATCACAAATTGAACACATCGCTAAATATCATGGTCTAATCTGCCCCCCGAAAAGTTTTTCAAGGGTGTTAAATTCGTAGGGTAACCTAATCCGCTGAGATTCCCCTTGAATTAGTGGTGTGCTTCCTTATAAAATGAACAGATCTAGTCCATGACCAGGTAGGTAGGAAGTCTGTGCACAGAACTTTGCCATCATGCCATACACCGCTGACCAGAAGTAACTATGATCATTCGGCTACGCTTAAAATGTATATGCTGTGGTTTTCAGAACAACAGTAACAGAAATGACAATGTTGTTGCTTGATGTAAATCTGACAAAGAAATGTGGGATCAATATAACAATATTGGAAACAAGTGGTAGTTTTACTTAACTTCTTAGTACACAGGGGCGCATTTTTCTTGTATAAGGGGCGCTAGATAGGTCATGGGGGGAAACTGGCCAAATTGCCCCCTTGACCCGCAACTGTTAAACCTGTTCGATTCCATAAAGATTTCAATGGTAATTGTAAGTGGTGTGATGTAGTTCTTGTGTACTGTATCAAGTTTGTAGCATACTTGAAAGGGGTATATCATTTAGGGAATAAAGTCAATAGTGCCCATGTCTCTATATCAGATTCGAACAGGCTATGACGTCACGCATATAGGCTGAGAGACCCGAGGAGTAGCCGAGGGTCTCTGCCTAAATGCGTGACGTCTACCCTGTTCGAATCTAATACAGAGACATGGACAACATGACTTTATTCCCATTCATAAATACTTTAATACTGGAGACGCTGGAAAGCGAGAAAGCTTCCCTTTTTAGCAATTTTTCATTGACCATGAATTATTCTCCCAAGCTTACCTAGAGTTTCGCAGGTGCCAAGCGACGACAGGAAGTCTAGTCTGACACTGAGCATGAGCTGCCTGCTAGCTACGTGCAGTGTACAACTATGATATATGTAAAGTGCAGTAGAGTGCGGCGCGCGTAGGTTTATCATATTTCGCATTGTTAAATTTAAAACACTGACTGAAGCTGTCAAATTTATTCAAGAAAATGTACTGTTCCCATCCAATGAACAGCTTTGATCTTTGAATTTTCTCGACAGAACTCATATTTGAAATGTGGTTTTCTGTTCAATTTACTTTCACGAATTGGAAATATGGAAGTTGACAATTCTATATTTATAGGGCCTAACGTTAGAAGGCTAGTCTAACATTAGAGAACATCCTAGCTTGCTGACGTTCGACCTTCAACGTACGGCTTACAACATTGTTGGAAAGCATTAGGATACGTTCGGCCTAGCCTAGGCTAACTAGCGTTACGTTGTTTTCAAACGATGAGTCAGTAAGTTGAGTAACGTTACAATTTAAAGACAAACTTTAACAGGAACTTGACATGAGGTTGCCATTTTATTTGCAAGCAATTGGACATGTCTCGCTTTTGTGATGCCGAGTAGTTTCTAACTTAAAGATATGATCTTTAAAATTGATGTGCATTTGTGCCCTGACAATACTGAAAGCCTACCGTCTTTCTATCCAAACCGGAGTGGCTTAGGCCCTACATAAGAACAGTGTTAGGAACGTTACGTTGAAAGTCACACCTGGAATCCATGGATGGTTTTTGGTGCTTTCTTTAACGTTTAGTACACAGATGAAACGTGACCAATTAGGCTACGTCATCTTTCTGGAATCGAGAGCCGCCTTTTTAAGGTTAGTGTGACTGTGAGCCCCTATTTCTCTTCTTCGCCTTCTAATTCTCAGTAGTCCTAGGCTAGCCTAAAACTAAGAGGAGGGGGTTTTTAAGGTGTGTTTGTCTTTGTGATGAAAACAATAATTCAGATCGCCTACACCAGTGACTGGTTAAGGTCTCATGAAATCAGGATCATTAATATGCATACCCTCTCTAGGCCTAATCTCTCCTATGTATGGTGACATCATTATCACATCGATCAAAATCTACATGAAAATTTGGCAAATCACTCATTTTAAACTGTTTTGATTGTCTGCAGTTATCAAAAATGTAGCCTACCAAAACAAGCAGACGATGCTTAAACAAACTTAAGTTAGACTAAGGCCTAGGAGCCTATTCCCCTCTTCTATATTTCTGGAAACGTTTGAAATATGTCGCCTGTATGGGGCTCATTATTTGCCTAAAGATGCATGAATCATGCTACTGTCAGTCTAAAGCATTTAAAAGTTTTAATGAACACTGACAGGAATACAAAAAACTGCAGTTAAACTTACAAAACCATTGTCTCTGTTATACGTTTAATAGATCATGGCTGTACTTACAAAATTGAAGTCCAAACATGTTGATCGCACAGTTGCTCTCCATACACCCTATGTCTCTATACTGGATTCGAACATGGGTAACTGACCAATCAGAAGCTAGCATTGTCCAAAAGTATTTATGAATGTATCTTAATAGTCATTCTAATAAAAACTTGATAGGACCAGTGCATCTGAAAGGTTATGATCAAGATTAGATAAGGTAAGATTTAATGGTCCAAATATTTATTAAATAAGGTGTGAGGAACTCGTGTATCTAATGTAAATAACAATTGTACACAATCATGTATTTCATATATCTCAAATATTGGAAATTAGAAATAGACATTGCATTACACCCAAACCCATGTGTGTCCACTACTTTTTCCAATCTAAAGACAAGCAGTTGTAACACAATGTGCACACCAATATGTTGGGAAAAAATATAGAGCCTAAAGTCATGCTTAAGAACATGTTTGCTACCATGCATTATTTTTAAAACAGAAAGTAAAGCATGGCTTTATTGAGTCTCGTTTAGTTCATCGAACAATACGGAACCTTTTAGCAGAAAAATATCATGGGAAAAAGAGAAAAAAGATAGTGGACAGACGATAGACAGGCATTGTGACGACTCAGTAAAAGTGGGACTGTCTCCAGTTTAGTCACAGCGACAGTTATAACATTATCACGAGGAAGTGTTAGTTGCCGAACACTGCACCTACTTAAAACGTTGGCATAAAACCTGCGTTTTGAAAGAGAAAAGAGGTCTTTAGGCTGGTTGTCTGTATGGACAATTGAAGTCGACAATGTAAAACGAAACAAAAAAACTTGAGGGCAATTTATGTTTACTCACTATGATTCCTTCCTCAATAAAAGTTTGTAAAGGTTAGAAAAAGAAGACCAACTTTAAAACTATCGATTCTTAACTTATAAACAAACCGTTTTATGTACAATTTATTTTATTTACCTAACAAATTCCCCTTGATAAGTTTTTATCACATCACAGATGAGAGTTAATGACATAGAAATATCTCTCACTCCTTGAAAAGTTTTCATAGAGTGTTTTTAAAAGAGCTATTTGAGCCAATTGAGGAGAATATAATTTATGTATTCTTTAGCAAATATCTAGCAACGGTAAACATGCTGTATTTACGAATCGAATAAAAGATTGGGAACTTCCTCGCTATTCACATAGTTGTTCCTTAAATTTATTGTATGATATACGACAAAGGCGTGAGAAGCGTGGGGGGAGGGGTTGGGGCTGAAGCCTCCTAGTAAAAACGTGGTGCGGCGGAGTATGCTTCCGCCCCCCTCTCTATCCGAGGCAAAAGTCTCTTATTTGTTCCCTCTGTTAAAATTTCAAAAACATAAACAGTAATTTTCCTCAAATTTTGCACAATATGTCGCACCAAGCTGCATCTAAGGACCCCAAAATATCAAATAATAAATCCATAGGGGAGGGGATACCTCTTAGACCCCTTACCAGAACGGTGGTCTGAAACAATGTTCACCCGCAGTTGAGAAGAGTTTCCTACGCCTACGGTATACCTTCTCCTAAGAGTGAAATTCACTCTTCTGCGATTGCCTACATTGACCACTCTTTTTTCAAGTGGAAATCGACTGAAATTCTGCTTTGCTCGGATTTTGAATACACAGGTGAGTGAAAATGCCACTCGATGGAGAGTGCAGTGTCACTCGAAACAGAGAGTGGTCACTGTAGTAAATCGTTATGGTAGAATTTCACTCTTTTACATTTAGATAGGATCGAACTTTGGCTAAATAGTCCGGTTGGATACAACACACTGATAAATTTTATCCCCGAAAATAGGTATGTATTAGGTTCTTCCATCTGTCAGGTCTGCGCCTAAAAATGTTCAAAACGACCACCATAATACAACCATAATTTTCCTGAGCGTTTCTCGAGCTTTAGAGATTACTTGTTTTTCCTCATAGTTTGATGTCTTTACCCGAAAAAAGAGAACCCAATCAGTGGCTTAACAAGACATACGGTAGGTAGCTTGGACAGTTTTCTGCAAAGGTAGGAGATTATCTTTCCCTCTATTACGTTTCTTTTCTCTTGCATATATCGGTATAGCCTGCAGTACATTACTCGGAAATCTATTTGTAGGACAGGAGGGTACATACAATACAGTTCATGGTATGTGACATGAGGTCCTTTTTTGCTCACATTGAGGACAAATTCTTCTCAAAGTTTTTAGGGCCCTTCGAACGCTATGCAACGTTTCAAGCAGGGCTTTCCCACAAGACACTACATCTGATTCAGCACAAGCTCGGTACAACAAGTTTATATTGCACATAATATGCCATGGCAGCCATGCTATGACGTCATACAGATAAAGGGTTTTGATTGATGACATGTTTATATAGTGACCATAATTGGGGCTGTTGTATGTGAAAACCTTTCTGCCTGTCGAGGAACACGATCTGGGCCCATCCTGGACGTCTACCGCTTCAACGCTTGGCGCCTTCGAGGCTCACGGGTTCTCTACAGTCCATGACAGGATGTGTCTCCCCTTTTGAAAAACCCTTGATCCGCGCCTAGTTAGATACTTCAAATTCGCACACTTGATGTCAAGTGCACTAAGACATAGAATGGAATTTGTAAAAATTATTCCCATACCCAGTTAACTCTCCAGTTAACACTCCGCTTTCTTGCTCTTCACTTTCCCTTCCCTGTCTTGGTTCTCCCGGCATGTGGAGCGGCATCAAGTTGCCACCCATCCCTCCTCCGTTTCTTTGCCAATATATTTGTAGAACTTTACATGTAATTCTCCTTCCATCTCCCTGGTCCAGTCCAGTGAACCATACTTTGGGAAATCCTCGTTACGCACCTGCAGTATTCGGGAATATTGTTGTAAAAATGTTTTAGCCCACCCCCCCCCCCCTCCCCGGCCAGCTAATACTGGCGCAAATGTCTGCTCAGCAAACCATGAAAGCGTCATGACGACAATTAATAATTTCGTCATGTTCTCGTATAATCCAACAACTTAAAGCATGGTAAATGAGCAAGTCCGTTGAGTTCTCTGACCTTTTTTTTGAATACAGAGAACGCGGTGTCTGTCCAAAGCCACCGTAGAAAATTGATTAAATAACTGCATTCACTAAGTCACCTTTCACCTTTCAATCATTTTGCAAAAAAAAAATGTTGAAATCACTAGATCTGATAACTCGTCATTTCAATATTTTGCATAAAATTTCGCATTGCACGGTTGCGAGGGAAGTCAGTAATTAAGCATTTTGCAAATTAATGTTGGAATCTCGAGATCTCATAAGGTGATCATTTTTCAGGAAAATGTTGAATTGCTCACACAGAAAGCAGTCGGTAGTTCAACATTTTGCAGAAAATTGTTGCAATCACGATATCTTAGAGACTGTCAGTTTATGATTTCTCGGAGAATTGTTACAGTATTTTAGGGACAACAATATTTTGAAGACTCCAGTTAAATTCCGTTGGCAAGCCTCGTAAAACGCAGTGTATTTGATAAAGAAGTAAACAAACATCTTAACAACAATCTATGAGGTCACATCCGGTGTGAAGGCGAAATGCAATTTGAAATGTAGTAGCATACTAACGTAGACGAATGGGCATTCCGTCAACGAAAAAGGTGATCCTATTAAGAATCCAAAGCGACTTTTATTGCTACGGAATCAAGAACAATAACGTTAAAGAGAGGGCCGACCAATTCAATGTAAATAAGTAAGGACTGCAATACAGTTACTACATTCTACATATAGGCTATGGTTTGAGCAATTTCCGCATATTCTGTCGCATATTTCAAAGAGAGCCGTACTCAGAATGGCCTATCTCTTTAGGTTTGCCACTAGAGGCAACTTCATGGGAACAGTGACTGGTGTGCGCCATTAGGTAGCATACCACTAATTTTTGTCCCGTTGACTTAACACACTAAACCAGGCTACTTTCCCTCCCCTAGCTCTTCGTAGAGGTTGTCACCCCTCCGGTTAAAGCTTACAATGTGGTATTTTCATATTTTTACATCACGATTGTTGAAATTTTGAGCTAGAAGGATTGGAAAGATAGGTACCGTACATGTTCCAGCCTGAACGCTTCTCAAAGACTATACTTCACAGAGCAGAGTTAAAAAAATAAAAAATTGGCACTGAAAATTGGTCAAATTGCCTTGAATTTTGCACAGTCTGAATTTAAACTCACTGCCTACATAAAAGTATGAAAAATTGATCACATTCTAAAAGTAACACAGGCAGGAACAAACTCCCATAAAGTTAAGATGGAACTTAATTTGTCAAACAATATTTTTCGGCGTAAGAACATATAAACCAGTGGTTCGCACAGCTCTAGCTTTTGCCTTCGGAAAAATAGTGACTGACAAATCTAGTCCCTTTAAAAAGTTTTGACTGTGTTACTAGCTTGATATAAACATCTTTTAATTTGGCTGTGGTAGAAAACTAAATGAAATAAAAACTGTGCAAACTAAAAGGCAATTTGGTCAATTTAAATGAACATTTTGATTGTATCAAACCGCTCTGTAAGTGAAGTACTTGAGTAGTGATCATGGCTGGAAACATATTTATATATGTATATATATATAGCCCTTCAAGCTCAAAATCTGAAGGGTCTCGGTTTAAAAATATTAATGTTGAACAAGCACTTTAGCTCTAAACTTTCAACAGACGGGTTGCATGGTATGGTTAAGAACTTTTCTAAGGAACTAGGGGAGGAGAACTGACCTGATTTCGTGTTTAAGTCTAAACGTAGCCAATACTTAGTGGTTCGTTACGTAAATCATTGTAGAAGTTTTCTTCGGGTTCAAGCTACCCCGCACAAGAAACCTGACATGTTGGTCACTCATGACAATTTCAATTTACCATACAATGACAGTGAGGATGTGTTTTGCAAGCGGAGATCACAGTTTCCGTATCTTTACCAAGACCTTTGTACCCATGCAAAGCTTGATACACGGCACCAACTTCTAAGCCTGTCATTTCTTCAAAATTGCTTCAATTGACCCCATTATGGCATCAGTAATACTTCCGTACTCTTCTTTTATATCAAGATCACAGAAGACCTCAACCTTTTGGTAGCGCATTGCAAAAGTTGTCCCAATGTCCCCTCTTGGTGAATTATAAATACGAAAAAAATGGACTCTCCGAATAAATTGGGTCGTTCTACCATTAGTCTTGGTCAAAAACCTAGTAAATGTTTCACTTTCGCATCTTTAACAAAATAAGGAAGCTTGTCTACTTGACGGGTCGAACTCGAGAGTTTCGTTCACCACTCGTATCGAACACAAATTTGAACAAAGGTAGAGGGCGTCTCCATATAGTAGTTCCCAATGAACGTTGTTCGCTGTGTACAACTAGTACTACGGTCTTGAGCATGACTCAGTACGGCATCAGATCTAACATCCTTACAAGAAGACATGTAATCAATTCGCGAATCGAGTCACAACTCTCTGACTCTAGGTGACTTGAAAATATCTGGGGAATTTTCCCCTATTGAAATAACGCAGAGACTCGAGTAGATGACTTGACTCGAGTCGCTAAAATAGTAGAAGTTGATTTGACTTGCCGAGAAAAGAGCGACTTGACCACATCTCTGCTTACAAGTTAAAACATACATCGATTTCAATGATTATATCTCAAATTACATTAAATGTTCACCTACGCAGGACACGTATGGCCTTAGTTGAAAACTTAGTAAGCATGCGACGTTCGTAATCATCCGTATTTAATAAAGCTCAGGGGCGGTGACGCCAAGACTTGCCCCAATCGGGTCAGCAACTCGAATTCCTGTCAGAAAGTGACGTGTTACCACATGAACCACAAAAGCAAATTTTTATTTTTATCACAGATAAGTTAAAAGTTGTGGACCTTTCGCAAGGAAAGTGAAAATGGAAGGGTTTAATGAAAAAAGTTAGAAACTTTTTGTTTTTATTGAAAATCTATATTTTCCTTGATCGTAAAATCATATAAACCGTCTAAAACATTATGAAAGTTTTCCAATGGGAGAAGGAAGCCTTCTCCGACGGGGAGTCGTGAACCTCAACCCCCCCCCCCCCCCACCTGGTGTAACCCCTGCTAAGGCTCCAGTGATTTTGCCAAATGAAAGTTTTCTTAATATTCTCTTTTGGAGGGAAGAGACAATTTCTATCACGTGTGAACCACAAATAGAAAATTTGTAGAAGCAACTTACAAAGCCCTGGGTAGAGCTGTTCTCCCCAATCAAGGAGGTATTATTTTGCAGTAAATATTAAGGTTGGTAGACGACGAGCCAATACGCCCAGTAAGTCCTTGCATAGAGGGTGTAACTTTTTCACAGACCCCAGTGAAAAAGTTCCTCACGGGCTCGAAATAACTTGAAGTCAGGATGCATTGAAGGCTATAAGTCCATATGACCAGGGGTCGATTGGTCTTGTAATCTTGGAAAGTATTTTTAAAAACCTAAATATATTTTTTTTGTCAACTAAGGAAAAATTTTGCAATAGTATATACAACAACTCTAAAGTACATAAGCCAGAATGGACACCTGCGACATGGAAGCCGTGCTTTCGTCTGAAATTAGAAGTATAGTTATTGATACCATAATGATAACTTGTTATATATTTTTGATCAACCCCCCCCCCCCAAGGCTGAGGCCAGAATAACTGGCCTCGACGCCGGCATCGAGACGAGGTCTGGAGTCTAGATTTCCAACACTGGTAGCTTAGTAATGACGTACATCTGATATGAAACAAATGCATAAAGGTGTGTTCAGCCGATTAATAGCGGGGGGGGGGGGTACGTAATTAATGTAGAATATGTGAAAACAGTATTGTATGAGAAACGTAAGGTTTGAAACAATGATTAATTTTTAAAAGAACGGTATGTATATCTTAAGCTCCGCGTCCCAGAAGAAACGGTTATTGAGCAGAGCCAGAAATATCTTTTTTCTTAAAATAAAGATTACATTCTGCCAAAAAGAGCTGCTTTCACTTGCAGTTAAAGAATTAGATTCTGCAAGGACAGATCCACTGGCATTATTTGAATAAGTTTATAATGAATACTACAATCGATTTTGACAATACTTACATTAGAATTTCGATTTTGTTCATAAAAGTAAAAACACTTTAACCAGAAAGCTAAAAGGCTTAGAGATTCCTTACCATATGATATATTGTAACAAACATGAATCACAACTATGACAAGGATGAGATCCCTCACAGTAATCCTACTTAAGATATCATGTTAATAAGGTCAAAATCTTTTGAAATCTTGAGACCCAAAATAACCTTTCACCTCTACTTAAAACATATATGGATATCTACATGCTAAATATAAAGTATGGGATCTCTCACAGTTATCCTTCTTTAAAGGTCTTGTGAAATGCCACAAAAAAGAGCTGTTTCACTTGTCAGTTAAAGAATTAAGTCCCCAATGAAAGATCCGTTGGAATTATTTCAATATCTTTTACCGTTCTCAAAATATACGCCTTCTAAGTTTGATGGTTTCTGAAGAAACTCATTGCCTATGCAAAATAATGATGTGTAGTGTTGCACAGTGTTAAGCTTTCTTTTGTTAACCCTAAATAAATTATCTCTTAATTATTGATCAGACAGATTACAGTCTGTTGAGTGATATCAATGTTTCAGAAGTGAAGATTTTTAACTTTCATAATACACCCCTCAGGGGACAACACTGCTACAAGTGTCCTTAAAATTAAAGTTGAAGAAGCAAAGGATAACATGAGCCATATATGGTATGTTAATCGTTCGATGTCACATATTTGCATATTTAGCTCATGTGTATTCATGATACAAGTGTGAAAATAGAAATTACCCTGTAAAATGGTCAATATTAGGTGGATTTAATGGGAATTGCGGCCATTTTCTGTATTTTTAATGCTTTTACATCAAATATCCAACTATGTTATTTGCATGTCACACAACCTCTAAGTATCATGCTTACAAGGCATCACCTTTTGTGACCTAAAATGACCTTTGACCTCCACGAAAATTGATAGGCATCATCTACTTAATAAGCAATCCTCATGCTACGTGTGAGATCCCTCACAGTTATCCTTCTTAAGATACTGTGTTTACAAGGTTTTAACAGTTTCACCACTGATGATCCCAAATGAACACTGACCGCCACCGAAACTAAAAGGAAGTATATACTGAACATAAACAATCCACATATTAAGTGTGAGGTTCCTCACAGTTATCTTTCTTGAGATATGTTTCCAAGATTTTAAGGCAATCTAAAAGTTGAGCATCAGATCCTTCACATTTACCCATTTTGAGATATTTTTTACAAGGTTTCTACCATTTTACCTCTGGTGACCTTAAATGACCTTTGACCTCCACCTAAAACAGTAAGGATCAGTAACCTGATATAAGCAATCGACATGCTAAGTATGACATCCCTCACAGTTACCCTCCTGAAGATATAGTGTTTACAAGTTTTTAACCTTTTGACCTCTGGTGACTTAAATGGCCATTGACCTTCACTTAAAATAATAGGGATCATCTACTTAATACGGGCCATTCACATGGAAAGTATGAGTTTCTTCACCGTTACCCTTCTTGAAATATAGTGTTTGTAATGTTTTGACCATTTGACCTCTGGTGACCCCAAATGACATTTCACCTTCACCAAAACAATAAGAATCATTTTCCCAGTATTAGCATTTCACATTCTAAGTTTAATCTCTCTCACAGTTACTCTTATTGATATATCGTGTTAACAAGGTTTTAACCTTTTGACCATTTATGACCCCAAATGACCTTTGACCTCCATTAAAAAAATAGGATCATCTTCTCAATATGGACAATGTACATGCCATTGTATGAGATCTCCCGGAGTTAACCCGTGTTTGCAAGCACTTAGCCCATATACGCACATACACACATATACACACGCACACACATACAAGTCGACTTAACATACAATCTAAGGACCTCTTTGTTATTTCCTTTGTGTCTTCTTCCTTAACCCTAACTTTAACAATAGACTGTCTATTGTTAAACTTCCAAGAACTTGAGAAATCTATTGAATTTCCTTCTAAGGATCTGAAATCCATTGTTTAGGTCGTCAATCTGAATGTCAAACAAACTCACATACGAACCCTCACTGCCTTACCAGGAGTTGTACACAGGACCCGGTAAGGAATTCACGGGATTTCCCCATCAACAGGGCTGCTTGCGAACTAGGCCAGTGAACGTACATGGCTTAATGGCGCGCTGCTTTCCAAGGCAGGCACGCGCAGCCGCGGGTGACACGTTTCACTTGTCTGAGTTTTCGGGTAACCACTCGCAGTTTCGAGCCGCGCGTGAGCAGGACAAGACGTGCAAGCGGCTAGCTCCTGCCGGCTGCCCGACACCTGCTAAGGATATTTTTGTGAGTGCACACACACATGACATCACCATCGCATAGATTCGTTGGGCCTCAGGCAAGAAATTCCTCAAACTATCTCTTTTGAAACACAAATTCTGTTAAAACTGAGCTTTTAGCAACGTTAGAGAATGAAAAACCCAATTTTGTTATGAATATACGGTGTGTTGTCCGACAACTCCAAGTTTTCATAGTCTATTAAAAGCAAACCATGACATACAATCTGCACTGAAATCCACACTTACAAATTCTGCAGGTAAATTTGCAGAAGCTATACTGAGTGCATTGAGGTGATCAACTTGCACATTAATTTGAACACGGTTATGCATTATGTTTTTGCCTTTTTGTCCCTGAATTAAAAACACTGTGAAGTAGAACGACAAACTTGACAACAAAATAACGTACTTACGTACAAGACGTTAAAACCATGCTTAATTTAATGACATTTAAAAGTTACAAATTAAAGAAGAAACAAGGCACTAACCCTTACTGCACAGTGTTATATCACATTGTAAATAATGTGGGTCCATCATTTATTTTCCCACATTATTAAAAATTACTCACAACAAAAAGTTTTTATATACTCCAAGTAATTATAACACCTGATGGAATTACCTTTCACTCCACCCGGAAACACAAAACACCATGATGAAAAATTCATATCATGCAAAGTGTATTGAGCGGGGCTTAAATATTTGACAATATCAAATGTAGTCAATGTCGTTAGTAATATGCATAGTTACTTTCAAAGGCACTCAGGACAGGATGCTCAGGAATCTCGTATATATTTTAGGCCCCAAATTTCTACTCCCTTACAACCTTTTGTATATTCTTTCAAAATTAACTTACGATATCAGTTTTTATCATTCATACACTAGTGTCTCTGTTCTTTTTAACATAGAATAAAATTTGTCTAATGATAGTCGGAAAGTGCGACTGATAGTGTTAACAGGATAATGTGAACCTGATAGTGTGAAGCAGTTTAAAAATCATATAGGTGACGAATACTACTACCGAGTGGCAGATAATGATGAAGCTTAGTCTTGTAAAAGGGGACATTACAGAAAGCTGCTCCACCAAGAACAAAAACATTTGACATAGTGACACAATTGTACCTAATAGAATCTGAGTTTAGATTGCAAATTAACTAGCTGACAAATTACAGTAAAAAACATCTGTGGTATTATTATGAAATTAATGATGTTCAATGATTGTCTACAAGAAGGGCATTGTATCACACTAATGTTAATATAATTGTTGGGAAAGTTGCGTTTCTATGGCGGTATGCTTTAACATCTCTGCTAAGGCCACTTTACCACATCTATTCAAAGTAGTTGCTTTAACATCTCTGCTAAGACCACTTTAGCACATCTCTTCAAAGCAGCATTTAGTGCTGATACAATAGCAGCAGTAATAAGTTGTTCTTTGATGAGTTCATCAAAGATGACCTTTCCTGGTTCACTGCTCTTCTTCACGCTGTCTTTCAAGTCAGATGATAATCTGAATTTACCTGCTATCTCCAAACAAGAGTCAACATCAAGCTGTCCAGACAACTCGCTCACCAACTCCTGAAATGGTTTCTCCATTGCAGCTTAAAGTAATAACAAGAAGTTCACCTGAATTAATTTTGAAACTTTATTAAAGGGAAACATTAAAGGTACACATAAGTGGTGGTAATACCAGTCATGCTGTTTATCAATACCTTCACTACATATTATATTACCTCAAAAAGAAGTGACTGTGGCTAAGCAAGTCATACTTAGCTGTATTTGTGTGTGTGTGCACTTGTGTATTGATTGGAATAAAGTGAATTGAACTGAATACCACAATATTATTTATACATGGCAATTGACAATTACTTTTTACAAAAATGCAATAAGCTAAGGGACTAATAGAAAATGTTTTGCAGTGAACGTCCCACAGGGATATCACTAAAAACAGTTGATTACAAGTGATTACAACGGTTCCAGTTTAATCCTCTAGTAACCTCAAGTGACCTTTGACCTCTACCAAAATGATAAGTGTTATCTTCTAAAAAAAAACACCCAAATGCCAGATATGAAGAGTATCATGCTTCCAAAGTTAAGGTACCCTATTCACAGGGATTTTCATTTTTGACCTATGGTGACCTGACATGACTTCTGTTCTCCACCAAAAACAAGAAGGTCCTTACTCTAATATGGTAGATCTATATATCAAATATGAAAAGTATCTGTCATTCCTATCTTGAGATATCGTTTTTGCAAGCAAGTTCTATGGTTTTTGAATCATTATCTCCAACTACCTCAGACAACCTTTGGCCTCTACCAACAAGAGCCCAACAGACTCTATGGTTCCTTGCTGAATGTAATGAAACCTAGTCATGAGCATACAAGCAAACAAAAATGAAGATCGTAATAATTCCACCAAAACTCGAGATACTTGACATCTCAGCAAGATGTCTCATTGTCCCATTTCTTTCAGTGACTGGTTTATTGTGGTCTTAATGTGCTAGAATGATACAGGTTTGTGTTGATATTTGACCATGGGCATTCTTTGGAATTTGATTTTTGGCATCGGGGGATTTCACCTTTGACATCTGTCAAAACTAATATTGGTTTTCTGCTGAATTTATTGCAGCACTGTGTGAAGTATTAAATCCATCCAAACCCCCTACATTGAGATATCGTGTTAAAAATGTTTTCAGAGTTTAACCTACAGTGACCTCAGATGATCTTTAACCTTCACTCCCCAAAAAAGCATTTTCCCTCCATAAGGCATCCACATACCAAGTATCAAATCTACCCAAGCTTCCTACCTTGAGACATTGTCTTAGCAGCAAGGTTTTCAGTGTTTGACTCCCGGTGACCCCAGCTGACCTCTGTCCTCCACCAAAAACGATAAGATCAATTACCATAAACCATCCACATATCAAGAAAAAACCTATCCAAGCTTCATAACTTGAGATATTGTGTTAACAAGGTTTTCAAGGTTAATCCCTGTAACCCCAGACGACCTTGACCTCCACGAAAAACAAAAGCACATCTCCTAACTATGGTAGATCTATATACAAAGTATGAAATATATCCAAGCTTCATACTTTGAAATATGTGTTAACAAGTTTTCGGTATTTTACTTTTACCCCCGGTGACCCCAGATAACCTTTGACCTCAACCAAAAGCAATAGCTTCTGCTTCTCACTATTACCCATCCTACAAAGTATGAAATCTATTCAAGCTTCCAGCCTTTAGATATTGTATTGACAAAGTTTGCAATGCTTGAGCCCCGGTGACCCCAGATGATCTTTGACCTCCACCAAAAACAAAAAGGCCACATCCTCTCACTCTTGTAAATCTATATACCAACCTTAAGTTTAGTCCGCCAACTTTCCCTTGTTGAGTAACACCGTAACCAAGCAAAGGCTACAGTCGCACACACCCTTATACACGCACACACGCCAACCTGGCTACATAGGTTCCTCTGCTAAGGTAAGGAACCATTAACAGTAGAGTTCACTTTCTGACTAATGAATCCATACGGCAAGTATGAAAAGTATCCATGCTTTCAGCTTTGGGATATCGTGTTAACAAGATTTTTGGTTTTTTGCAGTGACCTGGCGTGACCTTTGAACTCCACCAAAGCTACACTCTACTCTTTCTCTCAATATGATAAGTCCATATACCGTTTAAAAAGTGTCCATCATTCCTATCTTGAGAAATTGTATTACAAACAATTCCCAAGTTTTTTTAAGATAAGATATTCGATTCTTTTGTGTAGTATTCACAATTTACACCTTTTATCCTTTGCAACCTCATTTATGTCCACTGCTACAATAACGAATGGATTAAATTGAACATTCATATGATGTCGAGGAAGTTACGGACAGGCAAGCAAGACATACACTTTGAAACTATGAAACACCTGTTTATTGCTTCGCATAGGAAATGCTGGTGTTAGAATTAATTTTGATGCCATAAACAAAGGAGCAGATTACTATAAGACTACATGTTGCAGTTAAAACTTTGATCAATTTTTGCATTATTTCACATATTCCATATAATATACATTTCAATAATTTCACATAGGATCAACGCAACACCTGCAAATTAGGTACAATAGGCGACAAAAGGAGCAATTTGCGGTTAAAGCAACAGGCGATTCTAAAGTGATAGGGAAAACTCTACGACATATGCGCTTCAAAATCTAGCTAACCACATGGCCCTATTGTGTACAGCCCCTAGCACCTTTTCAGGTTATTGAATTTTTGATAAAGCTAAAAGTTATTCAGCAAAAGAGACTTTTGTTCTTCTCACCATGAGGCATCCACATACCAAGTATGAAATCTATCCAAGCTTCCTTCTTCGATATATTATGTTAACAACGAGTTTAACTCTGGTGACCCCAGATGACCTCCACCAAAACAATAGGTTTCATCTTTTTACCACAAAAAGCCACATACTAAGTATGAAACTTATCCAAGCTTCCTACTTTGAGAGCCACAACTGGAAAAAAGGCCGTGGCCGGACCGACTTGAACCAATTGATTTGAACTGAGCGGCTAAACCTCATCTCATTAACAAACTAACTAACCTACTTTGAGATATCGTGTGCACAAGGTTTCCATTGTTTGAACTTCATGTTTTCTTGAGCGACAAAAAAGTTTACGTTCTTGAGATATTGTGTAACAAGCTTCATGTCACAAAACACACACATAAGCAAACATACCCACACTAACACATGCCATCATGAACGCATAGGTTTTTACTTCATCAAAACCAAAAACTGAATCTATCCTAAAACTCCTTTTGCTGAATGTTCACATTCAGCTTGAAGCTTTTCTTCTTAACCGTCCATTTGAAAACACTGAATCGATATGTTGGTACTATACCATCAGTGTCAACAGCCATCTATCGTAGTTGATGTTGATGTCATTACAGAAGTTCTTGTATTGATTGAAGCTTTAAGTAATAGTCTAATGAGCATATTACTTGTTTGATGACATAGGATTCACATCCTAATGTATATCTAACAACAACCCTGTCTTAGAAGCTTTAGACCCACCAAAACATGTAAAACGGAAACGATTAAAAGGGACTATTTGTCGACTGAGGGATATTCTGACACAGTAATTGGACTTCGTTCCAATATCAGCTTCACTTTGAAAAAAAATAAGTATGAAAAGAAAAGTAACATATAGGTGTCATAAAGCCAATAAGATGATTATCTTATATAACATTCTGGACAAAGATGGGAATATTACATGTTTCATAGTATAGAGAATCATGCAAAAACAAGGAGGCAATCCATGGAGCTGCAAATCCCATCACTCTCAACTTCATTAGATTTTAGAAAATTAGTTGCTCACACACTTTTTTACAAAGTGTAGGCAAATATGAGCTTTGATCTTGACTCTTAGCATCTAAAAAGTACTATTTTTAAGGGTAAATTTCCTCTTCCCAGACAATTCCAATTCCCCGACTAAGTTACTTTTAGACCCTCCCAAAGCTGCCTGAAGCTGCTCCTTGTGCAAACACAATCCTAGTTTGTTGCTTATGATCATATCCTGGTGATCAAACAAGACCCTAATGTGTCAAAACAATCTCTGTGCATGCTGTGTAATGTCAGCTACTCTGCATCTTTTGAACTTTTCAGCTCTGATGTCAATAAAAAAGCAGTCTCCAATTGAGAATTTTGGTTTCCCCTAACCAAAAAAGTACTTGGGGTAAACAGTGCCTGTCTTTCACTATTTTTCTTCATTCTTTACATATGGTATGGTTTAAATACCCTCTCTACCCATACAGATGTATATAAATAATTGCTAAAAACTTTTTAAATTGTTTGACCTTTGATCTTTGAACTTTCACACCAACTTTTAGCTAACTTGACCTTTTACCTCTGGCTCCTGACCTTTGACATCACTTATGCATGCACGAGTTTCCATGATCAGGTAATTACGTACCACTGAAATTCGTCGAACTTACAATACAGGATGAGTTTACTCACACTTACTTGCTCACGCATACCACAGCTTCACATTTGTGATGTTAAATGGGGTACACTACCTCATCTCCCTATAAATCACATACAAGGAGATGACTCCCTATACATTTTATACTAGGGAGATGACTCCCTTTACATAACATGTAGGTTAGTTAGTTAGCTAGATGAGGTTTTACGGCCCAGTTTCTAGCCAGTTGGTTTAAGTCGAGCCGGCCACGGCCTTTTTTCCAGTATATGAGATT
This sequence comes from Holothuria glaberrima, assembly GCA_009936505.3. Lineage (NCBI taxonomy): Eukaryota > Metazoa > Echinodermata > Holothuroidea > Aspidochirotida > Holothuriidae > Holothuria > Holothuria glaberrima. The sequence goes on from WURT03207145.1 coordinate 18,550, forward strand.
ACGACTGTCATTATTTCAGTTTCTTACCTTCAATATTTTTATCTTCTTCATGTTTTTGTTCTCTTTTTTGAGCATACTTTTGGATCTCTTTGATGTATTCTGAAACCAGTTTAGCTGTTTCATCAAGGTGACAAGCTTTTAATCCCTCAAAGAAGCGAATCATCATTTTTGAATTTACCAATTTTTTCTCCCGCAGCCTCTTCATCAAAATCTTCCCAGGGTCTTGGTTGGATGTGATCAGCTCTGTGTCTTCTGAACCAAGTTGAAAGTGTGTAGCAAGCTCTCTGCACTGTTCTGTACATAGGCTTGATGAGATACTGACCACCATGTCTTCATACATCTTGTTACCTGGTTGAACAAACAGGTGCTGTAATTTACACCTCTTACCTCCGTAAATAATTTCACTACATAAAACATTTGAAGCAAAATTTAGAGAAGTAAAAATATAACAGAATATTTTATTTCTTTGAATGAGGTTTGCTTTTACAGAACAGGACGTTACACATGAGAGATAAAAATAGAGTTGTTGATATATAAAACATTATAACTACCTGGAGTAATGGAACTAAACAGACGTTTCTCACTTTCTTCAGAAAAAATCAAATCCTTTATCTAAATAAGTTAAAAAAATAAAACATGCATTGTGGGGAAAAACAGCCAGTTCAGCTTTCAAGCAATCTACACTTTGACATTGAATATTCTGAAAAGATGAAATAAATGAATGTTGAAATATCTGATGACGAGATGAGCAATAATGTAATTGTCTCAAAGGCCATGTTGCAAATCAGATGTAATGCAGAAAAAATATTAAAATAGGCTTCTGATTAATCATCTTTCCATCAAGTTCAAGCATTAATTTTGATTACTAGAAATTTGGTAGTAAAATGGTATTATGATTGAAATAAACCCAACTCATTATCACTGTCAATTCTGAATTGATATTCTTGTTGTTACATTACCACCTCAAATTAATTCTACTTCATTGAAACCTTTCCTTACTTTTATGAAGAAGTGTAAAAGGCGAAAACATATTACTTGTACTTTAATACCTGCTTGCTTAGCAACAGTATGTTATCAACCCTAATTTGCAGGAAGAGAACCCACCCTCGATTTCAGTGAGATTTTAGTTGGTTCATAGTGAGCCTGAGAGAATGTCAGCATGATGTCAACAATATCCTTGTCTGTATCTTGGTTCTTGTTCAGTCGGAGCTGATGAGTAACTCTACTGGCAGTGCAGAGGTGGGAAACAGTGTATTTCTAGAATAAAATGATAAGAGTAATAAAAGAAATGTTATAGACACCAACAAATTCTTGTTGCGCTATATTTATTAACTAGTAAGTTCATATCATTCTCAAGTTAAAATAAGTTTTAATGTGGCAGTATAGGCGTACATTAGCACCAGCGTAACACATAATGGCAATGCAAGAAATACAATGTTCAGCTGACAGAAGTATAGCTTCGTTTATTGGAATTGGGAAGTAATAATTATATAGCAGACATCAACCTATCCTACGCAGAGCTCTACATGTACTTTCAAACTTACTTGCTCGGTCGGGGTAGCAACCAGTGAAATTCACTTGCCCTGGAATTACTGCAAGTTGTGATTTGGGAAATGAAAGGTGTTTAAAAGCAGCGGTAACTAACATGAGCCAAAATGACCACTAGATGACCACTGACCTCACATTTCTGAACACATGGTGAAGCAAGTATTAAGATTTACACTGTGTATCACAATGATCAACAACACCTAAGAATATCAATAAATCTTTAGGAAACAAAGTATTTTTTGCCCAAATTGCCCAAAATGACCCCTAGATGACATTTCACTCCTAATTCCAGACCACCACTTATAACCTATTATACATTCATTAGAGTCCAAGTTTCATTAAAATTTGTTCAAGCATGTGTTTATGGAGATAGTCATTTGGAGTTGAACTGCTTCATTGAAACGATGATATGGTCAAAATTGCTAACAAACAGTTAAAATAACCGAAGAAATTCAGAAAAGTAACGTTGTCCTCCTATCAATAAATAAGACCAACCATGCATAATACAATTTTAGTAAACAGATACAACAGTTTTAAACACTTTGCCACAAATACTATAGAAAAATGTTAAGGGGTAATGCAGCTCTAAGAGTAGGCATGTAACATGTTCAGTAGATCAACTGTAGAGTTACATGTGCAGCCTAGTAAGTGTGGTATATTTGACATGTTATGCAATGACAAACATGTTAAGTCTCTCTGAAGGAATTTTCCCTGTCACAAGACAATGGTTCCATTGAAATGTGCAAAAAATTTCCTCCAGACTGTATCTGGAGGGTCTGCTGCGCATGTCACGTATATTTTACTGGCTTTTTTGACCAAATGGGATATTTTTGGATTCTTTATGGATGTCATTCTTAATTGTAAAATTGAGACATTGACTACAGTAAACACTGTATAGAGAAAGCTGTAGCTTGCTTGTAAAACAGAACCATGGCTTTCCAGATTTATATCTGACACTTGTTGAGAAGAAGTTGCGCAGAAGTATTCACAGATTCCCAAAAGCTCTCAATGCTAGGTTTTCCTGCCATTTTAATGTGATAAGAATTTCCTAATAGAGATTCTTAGCGTTCCATTAACACAGAAAGTTGAATGCTTCAGCGTATTGATAAATGGTTGGTAGTCTACAGTGTAATGCATACTAATAACACACGCTTGAATAGAACATATTACCTGGTATGGTTCAATGCAGGATTTTGCTTGGATTCTGTGAATAGAAGATGAATTTCCTAGCACTGCTGTATTAATTTCGGCCCTGTTTTGACATGATTTTTAACAGTAACTTTTTAATGCTGTTTTCTGTTGCTGTATTATTGTTTTTTTTTCTTCATTCAAATTTAGATAGAAAAGATAGGAATTTCCACTTGCACACCCAGGGCAATCTGGAATAAGAGATCGCTTGCCCTGCAAATTTTGTACTCCCCACAGGCAATTGAGCAATCGTTAATGTCGAGCTCTGCTACACTTTTACCTTGTCTCCCACGTGTTTATATATTACAGTATACTTCTTACATGATAATGTTAGTTCATTCACATGACATTACTATACTATTATCATACCAACAACAAACCTTGACTGCCTGATCCACCTCAGGTACATAGGTGTTGTTTGAAGAGGTAACCTCCACACTGAGATAACCTGCATCATCTTCATCCCTCTCTGGATGTCGATGAAGTTGAAGAGTTGAATACTGCTCTAAGGGTAGCTTCGTCTGGTAGTCTGACACTAACATCTTAGAAAGCGTCAAGAAAAATTCGTTAGTGTCTTCATATGACTATTCTGTCTGTTACCATAGCCATGAATTTGACGTGCATTGAATCATACCCATTTCCATGATAAAATTTAGAAACACCTTCCAATGTAAAGCAACAGTTATTTCAAGTTTAAAATCAAGACAACAATATACATGGAATGGGAACCAACCAACAGAAACCTACATCTCAGAGGAAGCGTTTGAATAAACATTAGTTTATATACCATATTCGATGTTAAATGGAAACTTAGCCTTTGCTACTAGTTGTATTGACCATTCAACCTTATTTTCATTTCTAAAAGGTTCATGGGTGTAGATCTATCAGACTTAAACATGTCTTTTAACATAGCCAAAAATCTACTTCTTCTTTTTGGCATATCTTGCGATTGCCAGATGAAATATCTAATTGTTTCATAATTGCTCCAGCATAGTTTTCAAAGATGTCACGGCTTCGATCCTGTGATATCAAACGACTTTGCCTTCCATCAAAAAACAAATTTTGCATTCAATATGGGACACTCCCATTTCAGTTTCCAAGCTTGGTATGAGGTTCATACAAATTGTATTTCTTAAGATACCATGTACAGAAGGTATTCATAGTGACGCCAGACAATCTCCGACCTCCCCCTTATATTACCAAGATCCTGTACGTCATATTGCGAGTCCACATGACAAGGATAAGATCCATGCATGTTTGTTTGTTTTTTTTTTTTTTTTTGACAAATCATGTGCACAAGGTATTCACTTCTGAAGCTCCGGTTACCTAAAACGAGCTTTGACCTCCACCAAGTATAAGATATTGCCCGCTTAGTATCCATCATTTATATACCATAAGGGAATGATACATGTTCTGCCTCTTGTGATATCATGTGCAATGTTTTCACTTTTTGAGCTATGGTGACCCAAATGACCTTTGGCCTCCACCAAAAATGATCGAGATCTTTTATCTACTCAATATAGGTCATCCACATACCTTGGTAATTTACATGCTAAAGATGATATCCTTAGAATTTATCCTTCTCGAGATACAGTGCTTATGAATAATTTTCAAAGCTTTTTCCAATTGACCTACAAAGACCAAAACAATGTTTGATCCTTCAAAATACTGTTAACTTCTTCTAAGTAATATGCATCACCCACTTTCCAAGTATGATATTCATCAAAGTTTCCCTGTTTGATATATCATCCTTATTATGTTTGGACCTTTTGACCTATGGTGACCTGAAATGACTTTACCTCCACCAAAAACAATATGGATCATCTACTCAACAAGGGGTATCTGAACGCCTTGTACGACATCCCCTCATGACTGCCCTGCTTGATAAATCGTATTTACAACCAAAACGTTATACATCATCATGACATTGATTCCTCTGCCTTCCGAAAGTTATTAACGAGAGTATCAAGGATGCTGCAGATCAACTGTAATTTCCCTCAAACACAGTTTTTATAATGTAGTTTTATTTGGGATCGAAACTTAAAAGTCTAAAGCCCCTAATGGAGTTGACATGTTGAATAGGATGCATAATGACATATAACCTGACAGTTATGATCTAACATATTCAGTGCTATGAATGTCAATGGTCACTGCTGTAGGGGAGCAGAGTTTTTCGGTTATTTATAAAACCTTGCTTGAGACAATTTTTTGAATGTTTGTGAGCATAATACAGGACGTAACTCAGCTAGAAAAAGTGGAAGTGCTACTTATAGCCCATTTTTTCAAGCCCATCAACTAATGGTTCCTGTGGTAAAATATCATATCACAAAAAACCCCATTAAGGAAAAAAAACTAGCATGGATTCAACATTTGATACTATGGGACGCCAAATGATATTTAAAATCAACACAAAGTACAATAATGATGACCCCTCGTATTATCTACTAAACACATATGATCAATTTTGACAAGAATCTAACACGACTCCGGGGAGTTGAAAGCTTTTGCATGATTTCACTATTTTACCTCTTGGTGACCCCAGATGACCTTTGACCTACTTTAAACTGCAAGTTTGATAAGGACCAGATACAGCCATAAAGAGTTCATAGCGTGATTTCGTCTATTAACCCTGGATGAAGTTTGACCTGCTTCCAAAGAACAACGTTGATGACCCATTAGCTACTGAACACAATGACCAATTTTGATAAGATTTGGACACAACCCTTGGGAGTTGAAGGTTTTTGTCTGATTTTACTGTTTGACCTCTCTCTAACCCTGAATGACCTTTGACCTTCACCTGTTAACAAAACCGATTTGGATTCTAAAACCGGTTTGAACCGGTTTGGTTTGATTCGGGTTTTCTGCACCACCGAAAAACTGGATGTTTAAAAGTAACCGGTTTAAACCGATCGGGGTTTGACTTTCGTTTCCAAATTTTGCTCTGCCACGCATTAAACTCTTCACAAAGTTCTGCTAGCTTTTTATACAAATGTTTATGAGGATATTGTCTACCGTAACTTCCAGGAGACTTCCGACAATGCTAGGCCATTGTACTTCTTTGGAAAAAACGATTTTGATTTAAGAACCGATTTAAGCAGCTGCAAAAACCGATTTCTGCTTTTGGACTAACCGTCACAGCCTTATTTTACCTACCTCAAAATTACAACTATGATGACCCATCATCCGTTGCCTACCCTGGCTAACTTTGATAAGATTCAGATTACATCCCCTAGGATTTCAAGGCCTTTGCAAGATTCTACTGATACACATAGATACACAGCTAACTTCATGTGTCAAGTTTGATACTTTATGAGGATGAATGAATTTCATTCTTTTCTATTTTTGGTTGGAACTTACGTTGTATTCTGAGTCATTGTCACCGCAAAAGCAAATAGTAAGTATGATGTCATCATCAGTATTCCTAATACCATCTACAAATGGTACAACCCTCACAATGTACAAAGGTGGTAGAGGGGTTTGGCTCACAAGACTAGCTGAGAGGTAAGTCAGACGCTGAATATGTACTGTCACAGACTTCTCTTTTAGTTGCCTTGGTATGATACTCTGATCAGTCCATCTAATAGAATCTAAAAAGTAAAGTTATTTATTAGGATAATCACATACTGCAATCATATCAGTACCACTCATTAGATGGACTGACTTCTTATGACAAAAAGTTCATAATTTAACCTACCAAGCTACTATAGAAAACACAAGTTCCAAATCAATTTTACATAGTTTCTGTTTGTTTATGTTATGAGCTAACATTGTAGTTGGTTAGTGTGTTTTGTGTTGTATGCTGCTACCAATGACGTAATGAAAAGGAGTTCTGTAACAGAATTCAAACAAGTAAGTTGAACCATGAGGAGTCACAAATAGGAGTCGTTTAGCAACCGTGCACGCTTGTCTCTGTCTCTCTGAGGTTACTACAAAGTGGCGACGAGGAAAAAGGATTGTAAGTTGCAACAAGTTTTGTTTAACTGACCGTATCTGGAATTATTAGAATAAATCCTTTGCATCGTGAACGAAAGTTGCAGCTATTTTAGTATAACGTAGTGTTGCAGTGGGGAAACACTGTACTGTGCAATAGATCTTGTACGTATGCAACGTTGTTCACACGTTTGCCTATGTAAAGTGGTATGTATTAGTTTTGCGAAACTACTGTAACATTGCTTCAGAAGTTGAAATAACACAAGTCACCCAAGAACGTGTATACTGTGTCTATGACAATAGCAACTAGATTGACAATAGTCAAATTGGTTCAATTGAAGAATACAATGCAACTCTTGAATACCACCTAGCATCGGGATGCGCGGATGCGATGTGACACTGTTTTCTTACACCCTCAACTTAAACTCGGCATCCAAGCATCCTCCCACCCACTCCAAGACTGATATTTGTGAAATCATACACTCCGCATCCAACCATCCGCGCATCCACTCAAGAATATTGCTTGTGGTCTCGGTAATAAATAAACAACAACAAAGAGTTGTCCTCAAATTAAATTCACCTGATGTATTCATATTCCCATTTCATTATTAAATCTTTCATGTTTATCTTAGAGTCCCCCCCCCCCTCCCCCAAGTTGACTCCGCATCCGAGCATCCGCGCATCCACCCAAATTATTTGCAGTGGACTTAGAAAAAAATTACTAAAGGTTCCGCAAGTACGAAGATATCCTAGATGAACGATATTTCTTCCTCAAAAGACGTCCTTACTTGTAAGACGCCCTTACTTACCTCGGTAAAAACTTTGACTCCTCAGCCGAGCATCCGCGCTCCACCCGAGGATTGGTTACTATGGACTTAGAAAATTTTCGAAGTCTCCGCATATACCAACAGTTTATTATAGACTAGCAATCTTCCCAAACTTCGACTTCGAATCCGCGCATCCGGATGCTCAGAAACACTCTCAAGTGGCCCTGTATTCTGTAGTTACACCGTCAAATTGAGACATGAACAGAGTGTGTTGAAAGGACGGAGCAGTTTTTATTGAAAATGATATTGAGAGCCCGGCAAAGTAAAAAGCCATTTTGATAGCATCAGGAGGACCAAAAACATACAAGTTCATCGAAACGTTAATATCCCTTGGGAAACCAAGTACCAAAATCGTTCACATAACTGGTAAAGCTAGTGAAAGATCACAAATTCCCCAGACCGAGTGTAATTGTGCACGGGGACAAGTTCAACAACAAGAAACAGCAGCCAGGGGAATCTGTCTCAGCATTTGTGGCTGACCTTTGACGACTTGTAGAATTTTGTGAGTATGGACCAGCATTGGAAGGAATGCTCCGTGACCGTATCGTTTGTGGCATCGCTGATGTGCCTACCCAAAGGCAGATTCTTGGAGCGAAGAACCTTAAGTTTGATAAGGCCTTAGAAACAACATTATCTATAGAGACTGCAATTAAGCAAGCTAATGATTTACAAAGTCAGGATAATGTGCTAAAGTACTAGTAATAATAATATGAGACCTAGTGTAAATAAACTAGGGCACAGTAGTGTTCACTCAAAATCAGGAACAAGTGTGTCAAGCAGACATAGGGTCATTAGAGAATCTCTGCCTTAGCGGTTTGGACATGGCTAATCACCGTTTCCCTTCAGAGTAAAATGACATTCCTGTGGTTACAGCACCACTGAGACTTTTCGTCAAATTTTTTAAAATATAAAACCCTATCCCTCTCCTTAATTTTCATCTCAAAACGGTTTTAGTGGCAAGTAAAGTTATCGATGAAGCTTTCAACGAAGAATTTTGACCAAAATTTCGTTAAAATAGCTCCAAATCCCAACATTTTCAAACTTAAACACATCTCGTAAAAGCCT
>WURT03207256.1:0-14500 GCA_009936505.3 Holothuria glaberrima
TTTAATTTATTCGGATTAACATGGCCAGATAAATGATTTAGTTAGGCAGATATTTCATGATAAGAAGTCATGGATAAATAGAAAGTGGTGACCATTTTTTTGCTTTAAATTTTAAAGTTTCACAAGTTGTCGTCTTTAGCACAAATGGTGGATTTTAGTTTCAAACTTCCCCGTAAACTTTATATACATTGTGAAATTCTCCGTTAAAAGGGGACAGCTGGGGTAAAATATAAGTACTCTCTTCGGAATCCAGATTGTAGTGAACAAGAAAACCTCATAAAAACTTGAATACCTTGGTACTGATGGGATTTTTTCATTAGATTCCAGTGCCTCTTGTAACTGTGAAATGTATCTCCCACGTAAGGGTTTTTACGTGTGACTTTTAAGTAATTCCTCTTAACTGATTCTTTTTCGTGGCCCATGACCTAGGATTTGTCAATTACCTTAACAAGAAGATTGTTAATTTCCTTAGCAACAAGCACTTTTATTTCATTACAGTGTGTTTCCACGATATTGATTGTAACCGAGACAACAGACACCGCAAAAGCGACTTGGTTTCATTAGGTTTCACGTGATATGTTTACAACATTGACGGCGAAGTACTCAAGAACAAAAGAAATAACACTTTTAGACGCCATCTTACCTAACTAGAGACCGAACAAATATTTCCAAAACAAATAAATCGCCACATAAGTAAACGTTGCAAACGTGAAATATTGTAAATATTTTAGGCCACCGGGGTAGTGTAATACATTCGATCTCAAGAAAACGACCGACACGCTTCCTTCCGAGGCCGTATCACAATTTTAGATGCCTCTTCTACAGTCTTTAGTAATGTTAGGACACATCTTTTATCAAATCAGACTCTTCAATGAAGAATTTTACTCCCTCCGTAATAAAATGCTTGTTTCAGTACCCACTACTTCACAGGATTATCCCAACGCACTCATGTCTGCACACTGTAGCGGTATAAGTCAAACGTGTACAACTTTTGCCTCCTTCATGCATAAACCATTTAATTTCTATTTTTTTATTGGTGTTATATTCAGAGTATTTGGCGTTTTCTACCGAACATTTTTACAGGACTGATGTAAACATGAATCTTTCGCCTCCCAAAATTGCTTTCATCGGTGATGATTCCCCTCAGGTTTTGAAATTTCAAAAGATGTTTGAGTGAGATATTGGTTTCCTTGGCCTTAGAATTTTTGGTTACGTATTTTACATTGTTGTACGTCCTCCTTTTAATCATATTCGTGAAGAAGTACTGTATTAAATTGTCATCACTTTGTTGTGTTTTTTTTTGGGGGGGGGTTAAGAATTGGAAAGAAAAAATCAAACAAAAATAAAAAAAATATAAAATAAAAGTAAAATGTTTATCAAATTACTCTTCCATACACTGTTCATACTTCCCATCAAATGTTCTCTTTTAACACGACAGACCCAGGATGTACAAAGGCCCAAAGTTATAACCCAAACTTGCGGAAGAAACATTGAAGGTGGAATAAATTTGCCAAAAAAATTGATTGATGTACTGACTGCCTCTTTCTTCTGTAACGTTAGCAGTCTTATCTTTCTACCTATCAGCAGAGGCTGTTACAATAACTGCTTTAATTTTATATTCACGGAAGAAGTTTAATCGCCATCACAATCCACCAATTTGAGAAAAGAGAACAGTGTTAATCAAAAGTGGTCTCGCATTTTTGTCAATTCATTACCCTGTGGCTATGGCAGAGTACAATTTTGCATGTGAGATGCTAGCTGGTAAGGATGTGTTGCAAGACTTTGAACGAGAGAACCTTAGGATACATCTTGAAACTTTTTAAAGGAAAAGAATGAGACCACTGTAGTGAGGACAGGAGGGGGAGGAGAGGGAGCTTACGATTGAGATAACTTAGAAATCGTTTCCTCTATGTTCCTTTACCATATTACATGAAACCATCGACGGAGGGAAACCGACAGCGGTATATTGAATCACTATATACTTAAAAGTATCAATTATCAATTCAGGTAAGCGGATTAAATACCGCAGTGAAGAAAACGTCTGGCTATGATGCCGCTGATTCATACTAATTTGATATCTTTTCCTTTGTATCGTTTTGTTTTACATTTTTGTACGTACTATTGTCCTACAATGCCATGGACAGCGTTATATCATTACAAAACATAAAGACAGCAAAAACAGTAGCAAATTGAACCAGTAATTATAGGATTTATACGTCGTTGTGATAATTTAAATTCTCTGAGAGGAATTCTTTAAAGGGGCTCATTGAGTTGATATCGATTATATTTGTGACCAGTATGAAGGTAATCCTTGCATGACAATGCTTCCAATTAGCATTAACTTATCATTTCCTATAGCTACCGAAAATATGAGAAATTGTAGTTTTTGTGCATGTCTTGCCTATGATTACTACCTAATGGTAAAAAGTGTCTGGTAACGAATTTATTATTAATAATTTTAATCATTAATTACCCTATCATTGCCATTTTAGATGTGTGTCAGATGTGCAGAATCTCTTAGTTTGATCATTTACCATTTTTACAATATTCTATGTTACAATTTGATTATGTTCTTTTGATACAGCCGGCATTGTAATTTTGTATTAGGCTTTCACATCGGGCTTTCGTTAGGATTGTTCTGGGAAACGGTTTGAGGGCTGGAGGAAACCTCCGTTTGCAAACTTGTGGATCTATAAGCTTACATTCAAATATTGCTATCTTTGGCAAAGCTTCAAACTTGAAAAAAGTTAGACAATCTAAAATCCTCTTTAGGAAAATTTAAGGGGGTAGAAACCAGTCTCGAGGGTAGCTACTCCCTGTGGCATCAGAAAAAACCTTGGATGCGTTATCAGTTTTCGATACCTATGAACATGGTCTTTGGCCTATGCCAATATTCAGGAATGTCTGTTTCATAGATTACACATTCTCTTGACAGCTAGAGGGTACGTACATGCCTCAACATGACAAAATTAAAACATTAATTATACATTTGCCCTCTTGTGGTTCTGTTATGTCACGTAGTAGACTCGCTCCAAGTCCTACAATTGGCTATAATCACAAACACCCATCTTAAACATGAAGAATGTTTCAGTATGTTGTTTGTAGAATGTTATTCATTTTCAGATCTCCGTCACTACACTTCAAAAGCAAACGTCCTGCCCAAATTGAACGGAAAACGTAATAGGCACATGGCTAGCCAAATCTGACTATGGATGAAATATTTGACTCACCTTGGTTCAAAACTAACCAGCTCCTGGTGTAAATGATGAACGTAGTCTGGTCAAATATTCGACCAGGTTGCAGTTTAACGCCTATTTTATCGGAATTGGTTCAAACCTGAGCAGAGCGTTTTTAGAGTTTTATCCTAGTTTGGTGGCTACTCGAAACCCTTGCATATTTTCATCTGATGAAATGTACATTTTCCTTTTCCATCACTGAACGTTGAAATCTTGGATACATTAGGGCGGCGGTTATGAAGCTCAAACAAACGTCACAATTAAAAAATGGACGGTTCGCAAAGGTAACTTTTGAAACTTCTATGATTAAATCTTCACTTCAACAACCTTGGCAATATGCCATTAAAGCTCTCGTGATGTTGAAACTACCATAAGTAATTTATCATTAGTAATTATATTCAATCTTGGTGAAGCATAATAAAGTTTTATACCTTAGCTTGGAGAGAGCAAAATAGCTTCCAGGCCTGTATGCAGTTCTAAAACCACCTCGTTGGACTTTTATTATTTGTCATAAAAATCCCTTGAATTTTTTAAGTAAATGTGACTCTTGATAATCTACACCATTCCGTTAGGTTTTTTTTGTTAAGTTATAGATTAAGCGTTCTTCGTTACCACTGCCACCTGAAAATGAAGTTCATAAGTGACAAAAAATGTACAGTAGTTCCCATGGCTCTCAGCCTCAATCTTACACACCCGAAGGGGTCTTCAATGATTTATGGCCTTTAATTTAGATTCTGAAAACCTGTTTTTTCGTTGGAAAAAGAAATCAGCAGAGAGTCTCATCAAAATATGTAATTAAAGATGAGCTCGTTGGGACATGAAATGCTAACCACAAGAACATTAGAACGGTTTTGCAGCTAAGGTGTAACTGTCCAGCTCAAATGTCATTTAGCTCGGAGTTTGGCACTTGAAACCAGAAATGAGAAAAATTGCCCTCAAATATTTTCATGACATGTGGATACAAATTTACATAGCAAATTCAAACATAAGGAGATTTTATTCTCATTATTCTGTCATTTTCCTTGTACAATACTATAGCTTTTTGTGAACTTACACCCAGCTGTGGGGGTACAGAGGACTTATGTTACCTTAATATAATTTATCCTCCCAAACTAATATGTGAGAGGGACAATCCTTTCCTCTCCCTGCAAGCTTTGTCACTGCCTAAAGACAAATGTGTTAAGGGAGGGGGTTTACACTTTCTGTGGCGTCTTTGCAAACAGCTTTTCCGCAGAACTATCTTCAAATACTTCAAGGTTTGAGCCACGCCTATGGAACTTTGCACAACAGGTTTTGGTAAAACTGCCAATGACCTAGCGCGTTAAAAAGGGTAGGTTTAAAAAAGGGGGTTATGGGCTGCTTGTGGCGCTTTTATAACAGTAGAAAGCCATACCAAAAGCAAATGTCAATTTTCATGGTAAGCTGGTAAGTCAGTAGCACTTTGACATGACACTGAAATAAACCTGAAAAAGAAATTCTATACTGCGTGTTGTTCATTTTTACCCTTGTAAGTTTTTCAAATGAGAGGGAAGCTTTCGAACTTGCATTCAGTAACTAGTAACAGTCATTTTGGCAGCAGCAGTGATTTGATCGAAAGCATATTTTATAATCCTTGCTGCAGAACAAAATTCTTTGGGGTTACCCAGACGACGGTGTCGTCTGGTACACATCAGTTAAAAGCCTCCCTGTAGAATAGGTATGCACAAGTCATCATATCGAGTCAACTAAATCTTTTAAATATTCATAGATAATTATCTTAAGTAGAAAACAGGCTTCGGGTGGTACTTTAGTGTAGGGGATTACCGTTATCTTTTATTTGCAAGATTTGGTAGACTCCTTGAAGCGCCCTATCTTTTTAAGTGCTTTTGACTAAAGAACAATGTAAAAATACACCCTACAAACCTAAAATTTTATTGGTCTACGTAGTAGCATATTAGAGGTACTTTCAAAGGGCAATTTAAACCGAAATCCCTTCTTTGTAAGCCTTAGCTACATAGAGCACTATGAATTCGTCTAGTAAATTGTGTGTAAAGTCATAGTTTTTTGTTTTTTCAACCTTGTTCCTTTTTTCTTGTATTTGTTCTACTAATGTTTCTGGATGATTACTCCTATAAATTTTTCAAGCTTCCTGTAATCACTCCTCAGTTTCTTCCTATTTTTCATACTCTGTAAATCCATCTTCTTTATATGTCAAATGGATTGAGTCTGAAATAAAGTTTTGTGAAACTGAACTGAAACTGAAATTAAACCGTCCTCCCAAGAACGGATTTAAATCTGCCAGAGCGTCCCCAGTTTCGCCGCGGTACGAGGTGGGGTGCTTAAATGTGCTTTCATAGACTTCCTAAACGGAGACCGTCAATGCAAAGACGCCCTGAACTTAAAAAAAGAAGTGACCTCACTTACGTGATGCACTTTTTCAAGTGTTCTGGACTGTAACATAACGTTCTCTAAGTATTGCTAAGAGGATCAATAAATAAAAAGTCGATATTTTTCCGATATGAGCGCCATCCGTTCATAACTTTCCGACGATATTTGTTTAATTCACATTTGAAACTGAAAATACGCCAAACCAGGAAACTTAACGAGACGTAATGAGACATTACAGCGGGTTTGCGTACTGTGTGTATACCAGTAGTAGGACCGTAGCCTGGCCGCAATTCAAAGGGGATACATGACAGCGTCCATCCATTGGCGTACTTATGGTATAGTTGGCAGCCAGGCGAAATTCTTCCTTTGGCTTTGTAACTACTTGCCGCCATAAGGGATGGGTGTAGGAAGAGGGGTCTAACGGGTAGTGGCGAGGTTGGTGATTGGTGGGCGCTATAGAAGATGATCCCCAGATACAACCAGAAAAACAGTCTAAGTTTTTCATATTTGCATCGAGAGTAGCTTGCACCCGGAGCGAATCCTTCCTTTGTCACCTTGTGCTGGTGATGTCCTGGGGGAGGAATTAAGGAGAGGGGTGTCCATTTGAGAAATTTTTGTTCATTTAAGATGCACCTAGACGAAAAATGGCGCTATCTTTGACAAATTTTCGAACTGATCATTCACTGGAAAACTTTCACAATTAAGTAAATTCTTACTTTTGAGTGACTGTACGAATGTTAACGTATATGCTACTCATATTATTACATTGCTCAACTGATGCAGAGTCGAAGATGAACTTTTGTTGTCAAAGTGCTTTGGTCAGAATATTGTATTAAAGCCCCAATAATGGCTGTAAGATATGATGTATATATATATATATATATACATATATATATATATATATTGTGACGAATGCGCCCCAAGTGCCGCCTGGATTTTGGGTTTAAAAACATTTCCACAACAAAAGTTGTGGGCAAACTTGGCACTGTGACACATGAAATTCCGAAACAAAATACACCCGCAAATTAGAGGACAAGTTTTCTGTCTTGTAATTCGTATAAGCTTTCAGTTTTCATAAAATTTATCTTCCCCTGATTTCCACTCCTTTGCATTCTTGCAATGCTCAGCTCCTCTATCGTGACTCCTATGCACACGAACAATTATTGTAATTGTAAAACCTTCACCGATGAATAATGCGAATATATTTGAGTTGGTATTATTAAAATATGAATAGCAAACACAGGCATGCGGTGAGGCTGCACGGCCGCGGAGTGCGCGACAACTTTGGTACTTTGGTGAAGAATTTGCGAGAATTTTGATAGTTTGAGAACGACTTGTGATAAAAAAATGATTAAAATGGATTCACCATTCAGTCAGGAACACATCTCACTCTACCCTCCAAAGAAAGCTATGTAGCAAAAACGCACAAACACCTAATTTTAAAGTTTTCGGAAATCGATAAGGGGCAGGCACGTGCCCACATGCCCTCATGCCGGCCCAATTGCTAAGGGGAGGAAACGCACATTTATTTAAGGTCTCTTTAAGGGTGCGAATTGATTCTATCTTTGGCACAGCTTTGAAATGATCATATGTTTTAAAATTCTCACTTTTTAGTTTCTACGTTTTTACTTTGTTTTTGTTTTAGGGGTGCTCAGCTGTCTAAGGGTCGGGATGGCCCACCTACTCTTTGAGAAGTTTTTGTGTATGTAAGTTGTCCAAGATGCAAAATAGTGCTAACTTTGAGAAAACTTTGAATTGGTTGCACACTTAGAAACTATCTTTTTAGTGCCTTTTCACCTTTCCTTTTGGCTGGGTGTAAGGGAGAGGGTGCTGTCTAAGCCCCCTCCCCTTTTGAGAAATTTTTGTCTTTGTGAAGTTGATTCAATTCAAAATTGTGCTAACTTTCAAAAAACCTTGATTTATTTATCAAGCATTATACAGGCTAACGTTCAAGACAATTTATGAAACACTGCATTCATGTATTTTTGAAATTTTATGATATCATCGTTATCGTAATCGAAAATTTTAGGCACATTACAAGATTAATGTTACAAATTTAATTGCAAAAATTGACACTGACAAACAGAGAAAAATACAACACTGGCAGGTAGAGACAAGAGAAGAAACTTCTTTTATGCGTGATATATCTCAAATATCCTTGCACTTTCAACAGAGATCAATGGTAGGTCATAGCCAAGGGCATCCGCCATCGATATGCAATATTTCAGATTGGATGAAGTAACGATGATCAGTACGAAACCTTAATTCCTCTGCTTCTCCAAACCGAAACGTTTTCTTCGAAAATGTATCTCGTTTAAAAATGTTCCATGAAACTTAAGTTGACATTAAATTATCTTCATTTCTCTAGAGATTTCGAAGGTTCGTCAACGTGTGGTTTCTAATTATGTAATGATTAAGTTTCTACACGTTCTAAGGCTGTTCGTGGTATCTGATCCGTTTGAGCATCCGCAGGTATTCAAGATGGCGCCCATATATTGTTGAAATTGTTTTTACGATATTGGTTTTTTTTCCTGGAATAGGTAAACTCCCATATACAGGACAGTTCTTAAGGTGGTGGTTTTCTAGAAGTCTTGTTTAATTGGGTTATGTGCTACTTAGTTGGTAAGAAATATAACTTGACAAATGGGAACCAGTTTAAAAATAGCTTGAAGATAAATACAAAGTTAGTAGAAACTAGAAAGACGCATTAAGTTGCTCATAATTGTGTGCCTCCACAGTGGAACAAAGTCGGTGTTTGGTAGACTGAGGAACTATAACAGATCTGAGCAGACAGTATTTTAACAACATGAACCAACGTTATTTGAATAACTTACTTTTTTCAAACAGGGGTGGCGCAAGGATTTGCCAGACAGGGGGTGGGTTCCCCGACAGGGGGGCTGGGCCGGCTGAGCCCGAATTTTCGATGACCTTTTTTGCTTTTTTGCAGTTCTTGGAGACCGACTCCCGTCGGCATGCTTACACTATCCCAATTTTCGGGGACCTTTTTTTTTTCTTTTTTTCCACAACAAAAAAAGTCGAGGTTCCTGCTCCCCGACGACACCCATTTTTCTGCCCCGAAGGGGGGGGGAGGACTAGACTTCCCGGGAGGGGTGGTTGTAGCCCCCTGTCCCCCTGGCGCCACTCCTGTTTTCAAAGTCGCTTTGACTCTTTGGCGAAGAGCCGAAGGACGAAAACCAAAGGTTACTCCCGAAGGAGTTCTGCTCCCCAGAAAGGCTACGTCCCCACGGGACACTGAGACTTAACATGACAAAATTCTTGACTGTAAGACCTCCTCTGGTGACATCAGAAGCCCTTAGACCTACATCAAAACTAACAGTGATCTTTCTTGCAATATGAAAAATCTTTATACCAAGTCTGAAAGTATCCATCATCCCTAGCTTGAAAAAATCATTTTTACAATTTGGGTTTTTCTTTTTTTACTCTGGTGACTTCAAATGACCTCTGACCTCCATTATAAAGAATAAGACCATTCCTTGCAATGTTAAAATGTATATACTCAGTATGAAAAGTGTCCATTATTGTTATCTTGAGGTAACGTGTTCTCATGTGGTTGACAATCAATTCGTAGTTTTATCTCTGGTAACGTCAGATAACCTTTGTTCTCCCCCAAAACACAATACGGTTCTTACTCGTAATATGACAAATGTGTATGCAAAGTTTTAGAAGTGGTCATCACTCCTATCTTGAAATATTGTGTTAACAAAATTTTTGGTTTTCAATTTCTGGTAAACTCAAATGACCTCTGACCTTCTTTTAAAACAAAAGGATTGTTCTTTCAATATGAACTATATATATGCCAACAGGGGCGTTGCGAAGGTGAACTCTTTTGGGGGGGTGTAGAGATGATGTTTTGCCGACAAATCTGGGGATGCGTAAAACGAGCGCGAGCTTTAGCGGGTCTGGTCCAGAGGCCCGCCTTAGGGACCCTGGTTGGGTTTAGGGGCAAAGCCTCGGTGAGGGCGCAGGGAGCGAAGCCCCGGAAGCTCTGAGGTTTTAGCATATTTCTTGGTTAAAAATTAAGTCCCAGGACAGGTATATTTTGGTTCATGATACATTAATCACGACAAAGATTCCTAATAATTTTAATGTGTTAGGCAATTCTTCCCGTCATACAACTATACTTGAGAAGCTGAACCTGACGTTCAGAATTTGAAAACTATACGTTCAGCACTTGCTCTCTATGCGTTCAGGGCTAGACTCGTCAGACGTTCAAATATGGTAAGTGTTTAAATAGGCGTCGGGCGTTCCAAAATGAAGAATGTGACACCCCCACACCCCCGCTCGCTACGGCCCTGTATTCCAAGTGTAAATAGTATACACCTTCCCTATTCTGACTCGAGATAACGTGTTAACAATTTAATTAGTTCTCTTGGTCTCACATCCCGTGACCTCAGCTAACCTTTGTGCCTAACAAGTTAGTTAGTTGAGGTTTAAGGGCCAGTTTCCAACCAATTGGTTCAAGTCGAGCCGGCCACGGCCTTTTTTCCAGTTGTGGCTAACTGGCTTGTTGTGCCTTATCAAAAGCGATAGGGAGATTCTTTACTGTCATTGCGTAAGTATGAAAATGTATCCGTGCTTTCTACCTTAAGATATTGTGTTTACAATGTTTATCAGGTTTTTAATTTCTGATGACCTCAGAAAACTACCTACACCAAAAACAGTAGGGTTCTTTTTCTTGATATGTTAAATCTATGTACCAATTAAGGAAAAGTATCCATCATTTCTATGTACACTGTAAAAAAAAATCTGTAAAAAACAGAGAAACTCTGGCAGCAGAGTTTCCAGACAAACTCTGTAATTTGACATTACAGATTAACTATGATAATCTATGTAAAAAAAGACAGACCATATGACATAATGAAAATGACATGCATTAGATTCGCACTCGAAAATGCTTTTACTTTTTCCAATGTCCCCTTGTGTCTCGGGCAAGAGAGCCAGAGTCCAAGGGCGGCGTTCAAAATTAGTTTTGTAGACATTTTGTTAACAGTGAGAATGTACGCTATGTTATATGTACCACGTCTATGACACGTTGGTTATAGTGAATCACCTTACTAAAATACAGTTCATACATCTCAATATTCTTTACCTGTACTGATTAACCACTTATCCTTTGTCCGAAAAAGTTTTTCTTGCTACAGATCTCAATAGTTTAGACCTGCCCTAAGCATAACTTTACAATTTTTATATCAAAATTTTGGCCAAGACCACTTAAGTAGCTAAAGGGAGTTTAAGTCAGTTTGAACTAATCTGAAGGTAACACAGTGATTTATTATGATATCACTAATAACCTATACCCTGCGGAGTGTTTACAATGTTACCTTTTAACAAGTTAGGTATCCTTCGAATTTGCATAATTGCAAAACGTATTTTTAATAAACTACTGGAAATACGTAAAACGTCTGTTAAACGTCTGAATATTTTTGTAAATATGATAAACAGATATTTTCTGCAAAATTTTACAGATATAACTGTTAATTACCATTCGTAAAAACAATATACAAACTTAGTTCGTTAACCAACTGAAATACGTAAATCTTCTGTAAAAATACAAGAACATTTCATGTAAAATTAAAATACAGAAATTATGCTGAAAATTTTACAGAAATTTACTGTAAATTTACAAAAAAATTTTACAGTGAAGAGAGATCGTGTTTACAAGCTGAGCTTCATAAACATACATACACCCATACACCCACCCACCCACCCACACACACACATCCATACACTTGCCAGCGTGATTGCACTTTGGCAAGGAATTAAATATTGTTTGGTAGATTTGTTGTCGGAACTGAAAGACTGGATAAAAAGGTAAAAAGAAAATTAAAAGGTACGGTACGTTCTCTTGTCACGCGCCGTAGGTATACTTTGGTATACCCAATTTCCACTTGGAGACTGAGTACACATGTGCCCCAAGAGGTCGATATAAATTATGGTATAAAGATTAAACAAGAAAAAGTTTCAGAAGACTTAAAAACTAAAACTAAAACCTCAAAACTTAAGACTAAAGACTACAAACTAAAGTCTTTAAACTTTAAACGGAACCCCAAAAAGTACGAAAAAAATATAAAGCTAAAATCTGAAACGTATAACTCATAAAAAAACTAAAACTTGAAGTTGATATAACACTGAAATATCTAAAATTAAAACTACTGTACAACTAAAACTGACCTCTTAATGCATTTCTTAATAGTCCTTGCACCTCAGATAACTTTCCACGTGAAGCCGCTTTTCTAGTATTTTGTCTAAGTGAGCTAACATCCAGTCACGGTTAGGATGTAAAATTTACCCAGACTTCAACATTTTACGTTATTTTAACCACAGTGATTAACTATGGTTTAACCTTCAAGTTTTCACTCACTGTATTAAGTATGTAAAGAGTGTTTCCAAAACTTACCACCATTTCCGTTAACAACCTAATAGCGTGCTTTTTGTTGTTCCTTTTAATTATTCAAAGCAGGGAAATGGTTTCACAGAAAACCCAACATTTCAAAATCAGGACATAAACTTGCTACTTCAATCTAAACAAAGAGTACTTGAGTGGTTACATGGGTGATTATACATTCTGCATGAAAGAAAATTTCTGGTGGATATTCGGTCTATATTTTATGTTTAATTTTAACCCCAAAAGCCGAGGAGCGATCGTTTGTTACAATACGCAGCCATGGTGCATGGAAAAATCCAGATAACTTGACAGCTTTGAATTCTTAGTGTGTTTCCAATATTTGCGTGAATCTCCTTCAATTTTTAAAGTGTTTTTTAAGCTTTTAATTGTAACAGCTAGCTTAAATGATAACAGTAGAATAAGAATTCAGCCTTCAGCTTTGATCCAGCTAGATGCTCAAAGCAACAACCTAATTTCTAGAAGGCAGTGTATGCTCTAAATTCAGTTACACAACCACGCAAAAGACAATAGTAATTGACTCAGATTTAACTGGGATTTTACGGAAAGCTGACTTAAAGATGGCAAATGGACTTAGCCGAATACATCAATACTGTTAGCCGGATTTTGTGCTACGGCACGGCTTTATCCTCCCAAATGTTTGAAGGGGAGCTGCCCTCTTTACAAATGTACACAAAATAGCACGTATAAGAGCCTATTCTAATCAATCAATTCAGCTTAGCAATGATCAATCTGACTTCATGGATGTCTGTGACGTTACCCAAAATTATGGGCACAACCTTGTGCGATTCTGCTGGCAACCCACCATCTCAATTAAGGAAAAAAGGGAAAAGTAAACAGCCATGACAGTATGCTTGAGAAACCTAGGAACATTTGTGTTCTTTTGAGTTTCTTCCCTGTGCCATATCAACAGACTTTCTAACTATCTTTTCTTGTCCCTACGGATCGTGAGATATATCTGCATCTGAAAACAATTTCCGATTTTCGTTCGTACTGGAATTAAGTCATCGGGACTTTTCGTGAATGAAACCATTACCTGTATCAAAACACGATTATTTTAAAGACCAATTTTACTGTTATGTAATCGCAAATTTGTTTTAAAGTATTTTTTAATCCTTTGTATACAGCTTTGGATTATCCGATTTGTTTTTTATTTTATTTTTACTACATTTTTTAAGTTTAATATTAGTTTGAGGAGAGCTTTTTTTACAGGTTCTAAAATATAGTTATTTTGCAACCTTTCGTCTGGCAATCACATCTTCTCAATTACATGAAGATTTAAATAAAAGTTTTCAAATTAAATACTTTACAATCCCCTGTGTACATGAGCGAAACATTTGCAACAGATGATATTAGTTACTCTTCTTGCCTGCTACTTCTTATATGATATTTTCTAATATGGGTTAATAATTAAACCAAGGGAGTGCATGAATAAATAGATTTATTGTTTAAAAAACCTGAAAATTTCCTCTCTAGAAGGTAAGACTTTATCCCGTTTTTCGTACTTTTCTGAAGGTAACGTTCTGTGCCCATACGACCATTAGATATGAGTGCCTGGTGAGAAAAACATGCGTACGTATGACCGTCAGCCTTACCACATTTCTGTCTGGCTTCGGGTAATATTATATCATAATAGATGGTTCATGTTACATTGCAATTGAATAGTCATCGATCAGCGGGTTTCATTAACATGACCTGCTCGAGCATCGCCGAGTTATTCTTCGCATGCATTCATCATCCTACAGATATGGGAGACGTCTTTAAAAAACATAAAAATAGAATAATTCACATACCACTGTAAAAAAAACAATCTTCCTGAAAGATTTAATGGAGTGCATAGCCTAGATATATCTCTTATTGAATGATAAAATGGCAAAAGGGAAAGTTTCGTGTTTTCAAAGGTAAATAAGTATTCAGAGTAATCGATTGTATTTAAACAAATTTAGGTAAAAATTGATAAGAAAGCGTTCGACGTTGACCGATTTTAAGGCTAAATTCCATTCATTTGGTTAGCAACTATAGAGAAAATATTCAAATAAGTGAAGTGAAATACATGAAATCTTCGCCAAGACACGACTTCATGAGGAAAAAAAAAGTAAATAGAAACAAAAAGGTCGGTTTGAGCTAAAAGGAAATAAAATGTTGGATTATTTACAATCGACAGCAACCAGGCCTTACAGATTTGTCTTGTCTAAGTTAACGATTTCATTTGGGGATAAATGGCATAATTTAAAGTTTATTAATGGCCAATAAAGTGATAAAAGCAAAGAAGGGTCAAACTTTGGGGAAACAACAATTTTGACTGTTTGCAAAAATATACAAAAATCGATAATTGTTACTACTGAAATGATAAGATTAGAATACGTTTAGTAAGATTTTAAACGCACTAAAAGACATAGTTGTTTCTCCGACAAACAAAGAAATTTAAACTGAATAATTGGATATGGATTTGTTGTAAACTTTGGATACTTAC
>WURT03207256.1:14600-48511 GCA_009936505.3 Holothuria glaberrima
TAGTTGTTTCTCCGACAAACAAAGAAATTTAAACTGAATAATTGGATATGGATTTGTTGTAAACTTTGGATACTTACGGGGGCATTTACAAATTACGGTTGAACAGGCAAAGAAGTATTGGCACTTTCATTTTATTCCTGTAAGTTAACTAGCAAACAACGGTTTATTGTTTGGATGTATTTCAAAATTACTTCATGTTCAATTATTTCGAAGGTAAATGGACAAGAATAAAGTTTACTCACTGTGGACTTTCTCGGTTACGTGGTCTAGCTACCCGTCGCCATGCAATCAAGCGTTGTAGGGCAAACAAACCCATACATTTACTACTATATATCTAACCTACGTGTGCAATTCACAGCAACATTCATTTATAAACGCTTGTATTGACAGTTAGGAAATTGTTTACTTTAAGGTGAATAGTTTTGCCTTTCTTTCAAGTACTTTCCATCTCAATAAGAAGATGATTCAATGAAAAACCGATTATGATTTCAGAATGAGGCATGATCTAAGTAATGTTTTAGTAAATAATGCTAAATCTCTTTTCGTTGAAGTGCGTAGCTAAAAGCTTAAAATATTATTGATGGTGTAATTTATCGACCTCCTTTCCATTCAAGTTTCGATTTTGATAATATCATATCCGTCCCATTAGAAACAATAAATGATTAAAAAGATGGTTTTTTGATGAGAGATTTCAACATAAACCTTTTAAAACTGTCTGCTGGTAAGAATTATGCTTCATTTTCCTTTAAATTTAATGACCCTTCATTCATTTTGTCAGTGCATTAATCCTACAAAGGCTTCTTTATCTCATTCTTTACTTGATAATGCTTTCACAAATGTGTTTGATTTGAACGTCAGGAAAGTTGGTATACTCTTAGTTGATATTTCTGTCCATTATCCTATAGTTTTAATTTGCGATTTCCCTCATACACCAACCTCACTCCGGGTAAATATGAAACATAAGACAAGTCCTGAGACTTTTCGTTGTGCACGTATTAAATTATGGAATTCCCGCCCTTTATATACATGCAACTCCTTGTCTTAGCATTATTCAAAAGAACAAATAAAAATTACGTGATTGATATGTTGCAGTAATTTATCTATTGTCATAAGCGAGTTTATACACTTAATCCTCTTTTGCATTCGTTTATTGTTTTTTGTGTTTTTCTATGTTTTTTGTATGTTGGCTTACTTACTTACGCGTAAAGGTCCCCATTTGAAAAGACAACTTTTTCTGGTCGTTTGTCTTCTTTTGCTTATTCCCATTTTGCTAAAAATAGGTTTTCTGCCCCTTTTATATAGTTGCTACTTGCTTGTTTATTCCGATTTTGGTTAATTGTTGTTATCATATTAATCAATTGAAGATGTATAAAAATCAAATCAAAATATTACATTGTTTTGGGAACAATGTTATTTCATTGTTAAGGGAACCGTACTTCCACTCTCATTTACATTTTTCATCGCTTGAAACTCATAACATTATGGATATTCATAACAGCTCAGTGATTTTCCCTGATTGGCCTCTCCTGTTTTTGTTTTTGTTGGGAAGCGAGTTTCTTCGCGTTTTGCTCCCTGACGTCGAGGGTCAGTGAAAGACTAAAGAAGGCCTGTCCCTCGAGTCAGGGTTACCATGACTGCAGTCACCGTTACTATGTGCAAAGTGTTTCCAATAAAAAAAGAATACCTATGGAGTCGAACTGGCCGAAATTTGTAAATGATCAAGGTAAATCAACGATCTGAACCTTCATAGTCTGTGTTCAGTGCTGTTTTGCTGGCCCCTAGAAGCTCAGTCCCTGGTTATCTTAGGAGTTTATGAGCTGCGTTTGAACTGTGACATTAGGCACTGACTTCCCTAAGAATGTTCAGCTGGTTCTCTACTAGTTTTGGCAATGGGTATTCAGTTCAGGTGAAACAGTGAGTTCGAAGACTCAATCGATTGGCACAAACACAGTCCACACAATGCATTCCAGAGGTCTTTACAGCTGCAACGGCCTTAAGCAATGGGGTGGAAAACACGACATAACCAACATAGACGATAGACTAGTAAACTAAGAGCTGTTTTGCAAATCGTATTCAAGAAATTTCATCTATTACATGTTTTTCTCAAGTCGTGTAGCCGCAAGCATTAGTGAACAAAAGTTTTTCATCCCTTCTTGCGATTTCCACATTTAGGAGAATCCAGTTTTTCCCCGTGGGGAAAAGATTGGTTATTGGGGCCACCATTTTGGCTATTTTACCCACAATTCCATGCGAGCCTATATGCTGCGTTTGCCTAAATTATCTCATTTTGGGAGAAGTTTGGTTTTCTTCCAAACGGAAGAATCTCCCGGACTGTTATCTTTTAAATTAGTTTTTAACTCTCTTCTCTAAAATTTTATGCATTAGAATATGAATTCACCACAGGCGCTTTAGAATATTTCAACTTATGTTACATGTCCTTAAGGTATAAACTTGTAACTCTATCTACTTGAAGGTCTAAATTATAACTTAAAATGGGACAAACGATTTGTTACTTTTTCAAACTGATGATATGACATCACGCCTCCTTGGGGAATAAAATATGACAACTTAAGTTTTCAATCCAAACATATGAATTGAATGTAAATTTCAGGACAATGCTGAAATAAGTTCATTCTTTACATATAAAAGAGCATTTTTGGCTCGAATCATTCTGTAAGGGAAAGCGACTTCGATTATGATTGGCAATGCTGTAACGGTTGTATAAGGAATAACAAACGCTACATTTATAAAAAAAAAGAAGAAAGAAAAAGACTTTAGTGTCTCCTTGGCAATGTCAAGTTTGCATTCTCATACGGATTTGATGTCGAGTTTTCACTAGACTGGTATTTAAATTAAGACCGAAGAAGAGCTAGTATAAGAGATGGAATCGAAACAAATACGAAACGAATACTTAGGGTCTTGGTGAACTCAGATTTCGAATATTACGCAACACTAACATATCAGCCTGACCGGGTGATTTGCACGTAAGCGCACATGCATATACGTGTGTGAATTCATTTAGAAAGGGTGCAGGAGGTGTTCGCACTGTTATTTCCTACTTGGCAAAAAGTCAGACATTTATGTTATCCTGGAATTGTCATTTTGCCCTGAAATCGATTTTGCTAATGGGGCTGCTGACCCTGCTGACCACTATGGATAATCGTTATTGCTTCTAAACTACTTTTTTTCAATTTTCAAGTTTATTTTCTACTTTCAACATACAAGAAGTTTGGTACATTATAATTATACAAGCAATTACAGAAAATTAACACACCAAAAGATGAAAGTAGAGGAACCGGAAATAAGTTTAAACTTTTCTGGTCTGCTCTCTTAAAACAAAAACAAAACAATACAAGAACCAGGCAAGTGTTCAGGAAGAAAGATAAAGTTAGAAAAGAACAAAGAGAGTTAAGAGAAAAATTTGTTTGTTATTCAGAAGGAAATGCTTTAACCTGTGTTTGAATACGTTTAGTGATGGAGAACGTCTAATGTCATTGCTAAGAGAATTCCAGAAATTAACACCTGTGCTTCGTATTTGAGAAGAGTTTAGACTTGTTCTAGAGTAAGGATGGTGTAGAAATTCTTTAGAACGAGTATTATAGGTGTGATAGCTTGTGTTGTACGTAGGTGTAAAAGTTGTCGAAAGCTGGAGGAAGAAGTGAATGGTGGAATTTGTAAAGAAAAATTCCTAGCTGATACTTATACAAATCTTACAATGTGAGTGTTTCTAAGTGAATGAATATAGGAGCAGTGTGTGATCTATAATTCACATGACTTATATTGCGGATAACACGCCTTTGAAGCTTAAATAGATTACTGAGTAGGCAGGCATGCGTATTACCCCAAACAAGAAGACTGTAGTTGAAATGGGGAAGGACAAGCGTATTGTAAAGAGTAAAAGGTGCATCCCTGGGAAGAAATTCCTTTATTCTATTGATTACACCAGGGAGCTGTAACAGCTCTAACAGCTCCCTGATTACACCATTAGATTTAGAAACCTCTTTACTGACCTCAGAAATATGTTCCTTCCAATTTAGATTTTCATCTATAGTGATTCCTAAGAATTTTGTATGAGGTGAACAGTTACGAGATGACCATCGAGTAATGCAGAAATTTTGCTTGAATCAGTAACCTTATTATCGAAAATCATTAATTTGGTTTTCAAAATAG
This sequence comes from Holothuria glaberrima, assembly GCA_009936505.3. Taxonomy (NCBI): domain Eukaryota; kingdom Metazoa; phylum Echinodermata; class Holothuroidea; order Aspidochirotida; family Holothuriidae; genus Holothuria; species Holothuria glaberrima. Next base: position 18,771 of record WURT03207256.1, read on the forward strand.
TCAGAGGTAACTTGTTTGATCGAAGCCAGTTTGAGATATGAGAAAATTCATAAGTAACTTCAGCAAGAGCATCGCTTAAATTCCTCTTTTGAAGGAAGACAGTAGTATCGTCAGCAAATAAAATGAACGTAGATTTTAAGGAAGACTTATAAATATCATTCACATAAATAATATATAAGGGTGGTCCAAGTATGGAACCTTGTGGTACACCAATATAAGAGAATGTGTGATAAGAAGAGGAATTATTAAATTGAACACAATTCGCATCGATCGTGAAGAAAACTTTGCAACCAGTTATAGGCAATACCTCGAACACCGTAACAAAACACTTTACTCAAAAGAATTTGATGGTCACTGGTGTCAAAGGCCTTAGAAAGATCAATAAATATGCCAGCTGTAGTAAGTCTATTATCCAGACCTATTGCAATTTTATCGATGAGGCTTAAAGCTGCCATATATGTAGAATGATCGTTGCGAAATCCATACTGGTGTTCATAAAGAATTTTATGTTTTAAAATGAAATTATACAGCCTATCATACGCAAGGCGTTCAAAAATTTTTGAAATGGAAGGCAGAATAGAGATTGCTCGGTAATTTGAGAAACGTTTTGGTCACCAGACTTGAAAATTGGAACTATCTTGTCGATTTTCCATTCGGACGGGAATGCTCCATTTAAGAATGAGAGATGATAATATAAGTAAGTGGAATTAGTATTGTATTAGCCACATGCTTAAGAATATGATTCGATATATTATCATAACCAGGACTCTTGCCGTTTTTTATTTTGTCTTCGAAACAATGCTCCTTTGGAAAATTCTCGAGAAATAACACTTGAGTGGCTTTACACATTCCTACATCAACCACTTTTCACAAGTCAGAAGTTTCATGTTTGCCCAACTGTATTTACATGCTCAGAAATTGTTCACGAATGCGTGTTCTTTGTTTAGCTGCTGGTTTTCCCAAAGCACGATGGGATACTTTCCCAAGTAACCGACTCGAAGGGCCGTACAGGATCTCACTTTCAGTTAAGTTAGGAAATAAGCAAATCTATTGACATCATAATTTAATTACCGGGTGTACTTGTTTTTAAGTCTTTGGCGACATGTTCTGTGATTTTTCCAAATAATACATCTAACATTAACGTTATGGAAAGATTTTATCAGATTAAAACAGTGTTTTGTTTTAGAATTCTAACAGATAATTCACATTCATAAATAACGACAATTAAACTGTCAATATTCACCCACGTGTTCCATGATTCAGAGTAAGTGATCCAGAATAGTTTTCCATCACTTTTAAGTACAATAAGAACATAACCGGATTTTGTGAATTATACATAAATGTGGTTGTTGGTACAGTGCGTTGCAAATTCTGTCCAAAGTCGCTTATCTAAGAAATATCTTAACTTTAGTAACTGGTAGGTGACAAACAAATAAGAATGACGTCATTAGAGTTCTTAAGATTCCCCCTTTTCGGAGAATCTACTTTCCTCGAGCAGGAGAAAAATTGGTCATGGAGGCCGCCATTTTGTCTATTTTACCCACAATTCCAAGCGCCCTTTTTGTACATTGTCAGTAGCGAATGGGGTTTGGAACTCCCTTTCAAAATTTCTCCATCTATTGTAGTGGGATTAAATATACTGAGTATATATATATATATATATATATGGTAGGTATATTGTCATAACTAAAGAAAAGCCACTTCCTAATCGGTGGTTCACCAGACCGTTATTGAGAAAAAAGTTTTTGAGTGGTTTTTGTTCTTTGTTCTTGCTAAACCTTGTGTTAATAGGGCCAGTAAGCCTATACAATGTGCTGACAGGTTTCCCCCAATTGGGAGAATTTTGGTTTTCCCTAAACGGGAGAATCTCGCGGACTGCATCATGTAATTACTAAATATGTTCTTTAGTTGTCTCCGAACGAATATAATTAGCCTGATAAAATGATTGTATCAGATTGAAAAACCCCGTTTTGTCTTAAACTTCTTACTTTAACGCAGTGAAAATGTGTAAGTAAATTTTATATAATGGAAACCTGGAAAGGGAGATGGTCTGTGCCTGACGTTAAGTAAATATGTAAAGTTTTCATTTGCGAATCACGCAACTACTCCATCTCCATCACCATTTCAAGCACTAGTCTCGAAGCTGTTATGTCAGGGAGCTGTGAGAGACAGCTCCCTGGTTATATCATCCCTATCACCTGCGTTTGACATCATCACCGTAATTACATTGGTGTTTGCAGTCTTTAGAAAAATGATCAGATAGGACGGAACAGGTGACATTTCAGCCTTCACACGCACCGCAAAGAAGAATATAAGAATTCGTCAGCACAGATCTGACACTCTCTTTTGGAACAACTATAGAGAAAGAAATGACAAAAAAAAAAATATCACGAAATATGCCTAAGGATTTAATGTAGGCATGAGTGACACTGAAGAATCGATTTGTGGACCCATGGTTGAGATGAATAGATGGAAATTTCAAAGCCGTAGGTACTAATGACGCCTATCAAAGATTAATAAATGTAATATTTTGTCTAATTATGAAGTAAGAAACCCCTGATCCAATCCACATATGAATACCCGTCCCTGGGTTACACTTATACTGTTTTAAAACGTTTTGAACAACATACTATCCTTAAACAGTTAAAGCTTTTAATTGTTTTCGTAAGATTCTCCTTTAAAGGGAAATATTGTGCTTAAAATGCGCCAAATTGGGTTAAAGAGAAAATACCTGTTAAACTATTAAGTCTCACCAATAAACTGTATCAATAGCTTTATCTCCTCAAAATATTATGCATTACAAGAGGACCGGATGTTGCATCATGATATGAATTTTTGAAAGTTTGGGTGAACAAATTGTTTTGTGAAACAAATAAACCAATTTCTTCCTGTGAGAGCCTTATTTCTTAAAAATAAAGCTACCGTACTGCCTTATTTTGAATTGTCTATCATTCTGTATCTATTAAATTGTTATAAAGAATATAAAAATTTTCTGTGAAACAAACACAATATTTCCCTTGAAGTGTGAGTTATTACATTGGCACAAAGTATATATGCTCTTTTCATCATGTCAACATAAGTGATGTTCCATATTAGAAATCTTGTCCGTTAGCATCTATCAACATGTATAGTTATGAAGAAAATTTTTCATGTTTTATCTGCAAGTCATGTACAAAACACAAAGAGAGGTAAATTTTATCTTGTTTTATTCAAAAAGAAACAACGATATGAGACTTTTCATACGAGCGTTGATTGGTGTCATAAAACTCAGAGCACTACGGTTGTTTATATCTTATTCATAGTATGACGTCATCATGGAGCATCTCAGTGAGCGTAACATGGTCACCACAGCAAGAGGATGTCCCGAGTTAGATTTCCTCCGTCCGAGTATCCCTAACGGGAAGGGGAGGTGAACATGTACTGTGCTTAAAGGTCGTATGACATGTCACCAGAAAGAGCTATTTCACTTGTCAGCTAAAGAATTAAGTCCTCCAATGAAAGAACGATTGGAATTTTTTCAATATCTTTTACCGTTCTTAAGATATACGTCTTCAAATTTTGATAGTTTTTGAAGTAACTCATTGACTATGCAAAAGTAATGATGGGGAGTGTTGCACAGTGGTAAGATTTCTTTTGTTGACCCTATATAAATTATCTTTTAATTACTGACGAGGTTTACAGTTGGTGAGTGATATCAATATTTCTCAAAGAAACAATGTTCATTTTCGAAATAAACACCTCAAGGGATAGCAATGCTACCAGTGTCCTTGAAATTACGGTTGAAAGGCAAATGCCAACATTAACCATATGTGGTATGTCCATCTTTCGATGTCACATATTTGCACATTTATCTCATATTTATCCATGATACAAGTGTGAAATAGAAATTACCCTGCAAAATGGTCAATATTTGATGGATTTTAATGGGAACTGCGGCTATTTTCTGGATTTTTAATGCTTTTTACATCAAATATCCAACAATGTAATTTGCATGTTACCAGACCTTTAAATCAGTTCAAAGGAAGTGTATGCTGCCCAGAGTCTCTGGCGACACATGAACTTAACTTTTATAACTTTTTTACCAACCTTTTACAAGGTCATTAGGGAGGGACCCCATTCGTCATCCCTTCAGGAAGTAACTACTATTTTTAGGTACCGTTCTTCTTCATCTAACATCCAACTGCATGCTTCTTCTTTAAACACTTGTTAGCTACCGACCCGTTCAACCTTAAGGTATGTCACATGTTTGATGGCAACGCAAAAAGCCACCTTTTTCGAGACTACATAATTTTACACGTCTACTCAACCTGAACAACCTATCGAAGTCAGGGAGTAATGAGTTTAATATGTAAGTTACGTAAGCACTACTGAAAGTGCATGAGTATAGCCAAACCAACACAAGAAAGCTTTCCATTTATTTTCGAATATGGGGGGGGGGGGGAACCAGATATTACATGCTATGCACTGTCATTTTGGGGCAAATGTGCATGAGAATTCAGGTATTTGGCTACCCTAAAAAGGGTCGGTTCCTCTGCATGCTTCTCTATGATATAAATACCTTGCACAATCTTCATATTCCAAGCTATGACACTGACCTTAAAACCTGCTACTTACTTTGTGCCATGAAAAAGACAATGCAAGTAAGTAAAAAAACTAGTTAAGGAAGTGTGCAGTGGGCACTGTTGACATTCCTGCAGTCTAATTCACTAAATTTAGTTTTGTATCAGGGGTGAAAAAGATGTAATGAAGCACTTATATGTACGGAACATTGTTGTGGGCTTGAGCCTTTCATGCCACAGAAAAGCCTGTAAGAGACACAAAATTGTTCGATCGATAATCCCAACAATCTCCCGGAGAAATTAGTTTTTGTTTCATCCATGGGTTTGCATCCCCCTCCAGATCGTACGCTTATGCTGTGGAGTAATGAAACGCGATAGCGTTGGTAATATGATAACACCCTATGTAGAAAAATCGGAGGTGAGGTTTGAAAGAAAATAACAGCTTGAAGGGCAGTCAATAGTCTAGTAGCGAATATTTACATTTTGTGGGGGCGAGACCATTGATATAAATTATAAGTATGAGGTATTGTACTGTATTATTATGTCACTTCACTAAGTTGGGGGAGGGAGAGACAAGAAGGAGGGACATCCGAGAAGGAACCCATTCCCTTGCCACCACTGGCTACGCCCCTGTTTGCATGTAGAGGAGAAACGAATAATATGAAAAAAGAAATGGGACATGTGCTTATTCTGGGCCCGGTCCCATCAATGCCACGAAAAAAACCATTCAACTTTCAACAAAGTGGATATGTCAGTAGCATAATAGGACACAGGAATCAACTTGACAATTGATTTAGTTGTTAGAGCTAAAAAAAAAAATACTGTCCTAGTTCCAGCATCTTTCTTGGACAAATTTCTTCACAAATTTCTTTAACAGCGAATTTTTTAAACGCCTAAAACGTGTACTGGATCACGTATATGGGACCCGGCATTCAAACATCTTTATCTGCTAACGTCCGTGACAGACGATGTACCTGGATGATGCAGACACGAACAAAAGAACAGACAGTCTGGCTTCAGTAGTCAGTTTTGTCAGTTGATTGTGCCCTTGTTAAAGGTAGCGTGTTCATCAAGGATAGGTTGGTTTACAGCTGCGATTGAGCGATAACAATACAAACAATTTCGTGACTTTGCAAACATTTACACATAACTTGGCACGCTTCTGTATTTACACATGAACAAGAGGTGTATTGGAAGAGTTTACGCCTTTGGAAATGAAATATTAGCTTTGTTAAAATGATAAGGATGGCTTTCGTTTCGGAATCAGTTTAAATGATGCACATTGCCTTCTTTGCAAACCAAACATATGTAAAGTGATCAGAAATGGCACTTAGTAAACATCATATCTTTTCTCAACATGGCATTTGACATGGGGTATGTGCATTATAAGTTTTAGCTTGCGATATTCACACAAATATAAGCCAAGCAAAACGTTTTTCATGTTCTGTTTCGACAATCATTCCTTACAGGATAAGCACAGTCAAAAGGGTTATTGGCGGGATTTTGGGCCCTGGGGGTGGGGCCCATCGTGCAGAATTCGGGAAAATCCCTATTTCTCGGCCAGATTCTAAAAGCCGGGCAAATTATTCAGGTAGCACAGGTTTTACCAGCATAAACGGCTTAGCCCACAATGAAAACGTTTCCCATACTGTTATATTACGAGCAAAGTTGAATCAGCCTACCCCTCTATGCTAGGCTTCTTCATGTATGATTCTTTTAATCACGTGACACTGCAGTTTTAATCCAAAACTGTAAAATGTTATGCAAGTTTATTTCTTTGTATTACTTCGGCCATGCAATATTTTTTCACGACCACAAGGAGGATCTTGAGGTCAGGTTTAGAGTTTCGGAGGTTGGACAATATTGGGTCGCGAGCTTTCGGGGTATAACTCTCTATTTGTATCCACTTGCCCTAAATAAAAGTGCAACTTACGAGAGAGAGAGGTGTGGGCTTATAGACGTAGACTTATCAAACTTAGTTGGACATAGGCGTAGGAAGTTGTTCAAGACTGGGGAGGGGGAGGCTGAACCTTGTTTCGGATGACCGTACTGGGGGACGGTCTAAGGAGAGGGGGTCCGCCCCTCAGCTTTGAAAACTTTTCGATATTTTAGGGTCCTTAGATGCAATTTGGTGCATCATTTTGGACAAATTTTAAGGTAAATTACTGCACATTTTTGACATTCCTTAGCCCTTTGGAAAATTTTTTGATATTCACTGAGGGTCCTTAGATGCAATCTGGTGCATCATTTTGGACAAATTCTAAGGTAAATAAATGAAATTTTTTTTCTTACCCCTTTGGAAAATTTTTTGATATTTGTGGGTCTTGTGATGCAGTTTGGTGCGCTATCTTAGACACATTTTAAGGTAAATTGCTGCACACTTTTGACATTCATTTCCCCTTTGGAAATTTGTTTTGATATCTGAGGGTCGTAAGCATACTTCCGCCCCCCACAAATTTCGCTGGAGGGGAGGGCTGGAGCCCACGGCCCCCGCTTCCTACGTCCTTGTAACAGAAACAAACTTCCATGCGCTGCATGGTTACTATTAAAATGTCTCACAAGAAGAGTTTTCAGGGGGCTTCGCGAACACTCGGGTAGGTAGGCTGCTTGAACTATGACTAGGTCGTGTGACATGCCACCAAAAAGAGCTGTTTCACTTGTCAGTAAACGAATTAGGTCCTCCAGTGAAAGATCCGTTGGAATTATTTCAATATCTTTTACCGTTCTCAAAATATACGTCTTCAAAGTTTGATGGTTTCTGAAGTAACTCATTGCCTATGCAAAAATAATGATGTGGAGTGTTGCACAGTGGTATAGAATTCTTTTTAACTCTTCATAAATTATCTTTTAATTACTGATCAGATAGATAATTATTTGTTGGGTGATATCAATGTTTGTGTAGGAAAGAATTTTAACTTTCATAAACTCCTCAGGGGATAACAATTCTATCAGTGTCCTTGAAATTAAGGTTGAAAAACCAAAGGTTAACATGAGCCATATATGGTATGTCCATCTTATGATGTCACATATTTGCATATTTAGCTCATGTTTATTCAGGATACCAGTGTGAAATAGAAATTACCCTGTAAAACTGTCAATATTTGGTGGATTTTAATGGGAATTGCGGCTATTTGCTGGATATTTTATGCATTTAACATCAAATATCCAATTATGTAATTTTCATGTCACACGACCTTTAAGACTCAGCATCTTGAAGTGCGTTTCTGTTGCAAAGCCCGTTAAGTATACCGACGAAATTTAAACTGAACTGGTGAGCACTTCTGTCCGAAATTTTTAATGCTTTTTCACTAATTCACTCTGAGCACTGCACAGCCCACCTCATGGTACGCCTGTTTCAGAGCTTCTTGCGACCCCCACCATTACACAGCATGGTCATTCTCAATCGGTTTACTTTTCTGTAAGTCATATATAAATGACTATTCAATTTGGTGATTTTTATGGTCTGCTTAGTACGCATCAAATAGCATTTAAAGGAAGTTTAATGCTGAATTATAATGTTCACATTTTTTAAATCATCCACTGACTCCAGATCCATGGGGGGGGGGTGGATTTCAAGCTTCCGATGCGTCTTCGGTTCCGTTATGACATTCCGGTTCATTGCCTCAAAAATTTCTTTTGACCCATTTCCCTGACTTTCCAAAATGTTTGGCGTTGGGTCCAAGCTAAAAAAAATAAGAGAGAGAGAGAGAAGTAAACTTAATTTGGATAATTGTAACAGTCTGGGAAGACAAGTAAGCCTTTAAAAAGTTCAAAAAAGCTTAATCTATCATCACAGTGAAGATTACAGCTCGATCCGGTTGGTGTTACAACCAATTATATAATAATTCACCGATAATGTCACAACGACCGATAATGTGAAAAGAAATTTACCGATAATGTAAAAAAATACCGGTAATGTAACAAAAAAATTACCGATAATGTAAAAACAACCGATAATGTAACAAAAAATTTACCTATAATGTAAAAACTTCCATTAACCGATAATGTAGTACAAAAATTACTGATAATGTAAAACGTGTTAATAACTCACGTGAGAGGCTTAACAACTCAACCTATTTTGTGTGTGTACGTAAGACGTACGCATGCACGTACGTACATACCGGTACGTAGTTTTCTTGGTAAGTGTGAGTAAGTGCAATTTTGTAGGGGCGAGTTTTCTAGCTAGGGGAGACTTTACTGGTACACATAGGCACATAGTCGCGTACGCGACCAGTCAAGTGGCCCTTCACAAACTCCCCCCTTTTACAAACTCGCCCTCTGTAAAAAGTCACCCCTCGACAAAGACGTCCCTGACAAACTCTCCCCTTAATTCGAAATGTGCAAAAATGGCCCTACGTATTTTATAAGTAAAAGAGTAAAACGAAAGCTTTCATAAACGCAACGGGTAGGAGCTTTGAAAAAGGAGCAAATATACTATTGAACACCAAAAGGGTCTCTGTGTTTCGATGTCTATTTAGATAATCTTACGTCTGCGCAGATATTTTGCCGTCTGCCCAGGGCAATATGACGAATTGTAGGATACTTTGCTTCAGAAGTATTGAATTCTAGTATTGCACGGCAAAAGTGCCATTGTATTTCGCCGTCTTGAGGTACTCTGGCGTCGAGTCAGATACATTCTCTCTGAAAATTTTCTGCTTGAATTTGTAAAACATAGTCTCATTAGAGACGCCGATGAGACGCAGTCGTCTCTTTAATGCCGTCGTTCAAACAAACGGGAAAATATTTTTTACTCTCTTAGCGCACTCCCTACGCTAATAGCCTCACAAAAATTTGCCGTCTACAAGTATTTTGCCTTCTCAAGTACTTCGTCGTCCATAGGTACAGGAAAGGATTCATGGGGAGTAATGGATATGCCCACTTTAAAGGGCACACTTTGAAAATGTGTCCTATATAAGTCTCCGTGGTAAGTTGACCGATCGTTTTTATTTGTACTTCCCACGTGTTACATTTTAGGAAGATGTTTTCATGACAAATTTGCCAAACGTATTACAGCATACAAACCTGTTGATATTTTGGAAGTGTTTCATCTATTGCAGCGAAGAATAAGGGGTCTGAGTAGGGCATATAATAAGAATGATAGGCCATCATTCTAAACAGTCGGTAATTTATAACATTAGGTTCATTCAGTTCCGCCAAAATCAGCGTTAGCGTTTTGAAGTGGCGATAATAGGCAGACCGTTCTAGCTTCTGCCTTTCCAGTGTCTCGGTTGACTAGAATAATCTTTCTGAACGTTGCAGCTTGATTTATAAAGGATGTTCAGTTCATAACACAGCAGTGAGGTGTGGCCGGGTACGATGTGTCTGGCTTGGTGTTTAGTCTATCTCTCTTCCTGTTATTGTAAGTGTTCCCTTTTATATCGATCATCAATTATTCCAGAATCTTCTCACCAAGGAAATTCTAGCATTAAAAACGAGATTTCAGAGGCAATAATTACTAAAATGATACTTTCGAGCTAATGGAACTCGAAGATTCTCTAAGTAGAAGCACAATGGCCCTGTGAAGATTCTTGTTTTTGAATGAAATTTCTGAAAAGTGGGTTGCTATTAGACAAATAGCAAACCCTGTTCTAACCAAATCGAAGATCTCGTATGCCTTCGCTCGATCAGAAAGTTGCTATTTCCTATTTCACAAATAGCAACTCCCTGGTTCGATGATTCAAAGTAGGTTACAATTCTTTGAACGCAGTGTGTAACACGTAACACAGTGCTAAATTACTTCATTATTCCTTAATCAGAGCCCAAGGCAATGCCAAATGGTCGGAAGCGTGCCTCGAGAGATCTATTTTGCAGAATATAGTTAACTTGAAGTTTAAAATCTCAAGAATTCATATTGAGAGGTTTGCTTTTTTGCCAGGATTGCATATTTGCAAAATAGGTCTCTCGAGGCACGCTTCCGACCATTTGGCATTGCCTTGGGCTCTGATATATATATATATATATATATATATACATATATATATATATTGCTCAATAATCATGACGTCATAAATTTTTGTTGAAATAAATGGAAAATGAACATTTTTCTGTTTGAACATATTTGAGTATATTACATGACTGTCTTTTCTACCTAGCATTTATTTTAAACAATTTATTATTGAAATATCAGGTTATAGATCTTTTAATATATTTCTTCTTATTGACTTGTGTACAAAATGAGAAATTTAGATGCGTTTTTCTCAATAGCCAATTTTCGTCATTTTCATAGCTTCAAATATTAGCTACTTTTCTGATAAATATGCAAAATGTTATGTAATCTGGCCATTTTTAATTATTTGTACGTACATTAGGATGCTTTGACTTAGGAAATATGTGTCTGATTCAAAAAACGTATTTTATGTGGACGAAATATGATGACGTCATCCGTTTTGGTGGGTTACATGTAAAATGAACATTTTTCTCATTTCACACATTTGTATATGTTACATAACAGTCCTTTCATTTATCTATTTTTCAAATGTTACCTATCGAGATTTCTAGCCATTTAACTTTTAATTTGTTTTTTGTCGTTGGCTTGTGTACAAAATAGGAAATGTTAAAGCCTTTTTCTTAATAAGCAATTTCTATTTCTAATCGCTTCAAATGTTCGCTATTTCTCCAACGAATATGCATACCCTTTGCTATTTCTAACTGGCTGTTTGTGCATTTGGATGTTTTGAATGAAAAAAAGTGTCTAATTTAAGAAAAGGTTTCTCATGAGGTTAAGTGGACAATATATGATGACGTCATCAAATTTCGGTGAAACAATCAGTAAATTGACATTTTTTTATTGTACACATTTGAACCTATATCATAATAGTCCATTTATTGAGCTTAATTTTCAAACGATACAGTTTCTTAACACGGAAATATGACACTTTATATTTATTTTTAGTCATTGACATGTGTACAAAATAAGAATTAAAAATGCATTTTTCTCAGTAGTCAATTTCTGATTTTCATTGCTTGAAGTATTACTTAGTTTTCTGATGAATGTGTTTACCTTCTTCTTATTTTGCCATGTTTTAAGTAAAAGTTTTTCAGGGGAACTTTGTTTTTTGAGGGGCGATTTTGTCGGGGCGACTTTGTCAGGGGCGTGATTTTTGGGGGTTAACGTTGTTAGGTGTCGACTTGACCGGCAGCCTAAGTAGGCACTGTACATACATAAGCTCATACGTTCATACATAAACACTTATACACGTCTATACATATGTAAGTACAGTAATGCATATGTACATACACATGCCCACACACATGCATGCACTCACACTTACCTAGGAACGTGCGTATGTACGTACGTGCTTGCGTACGTCTTACGTACACAAAAGTAAAATTTGACGTTAAGCATCTCACATGAGTTAACACGGTTTTACATTATGGTAAATTTTTTACTACATTATCGGTTGATGGAAGTTTTTACAGGAGCAGAATTTTTTTTTCATTATTGGTTAGGTAGAATTACTTATTTGTTTTGTTACATTATTGGTTATTTTTACATTATAGGTAAAGTTTTTGTTACACTATCGGTTGCTTTTACATTCTGGGCAGTTGTTACATTATTGGTTATTTTCTTTTTACATTATCGGTACTTGTTACATTATCAGGAAATTATTACATTATCGGTTGTAACAGCTTGTACCATTTCTGATTAGACTACAAGCAACCTCATCTAAACTTTGCACAAGGTTTAATGGGAAAGTGTCGTTCGTGTGCCTTAAATTATCGATTGGTATTCACATTCTATGAAATCATAAAACATTCTGAAATAAGTACATCGAGGAAACACGAGTCCACTACAATACAAATGCCACTTAAAAGTTCCTCCCGCAGGTAAATAACTTCACTAAACTTCGAATACCTTTGATGTGTCAGTTTGGAATTCTTCAAGGACAAATTATGTTATCACGTTATGTCATTGAACTTACTATAGTACTAGGGAGCCCAGTTACTGAAATGATTTGGTATCCATTGACAAGTCACGCTTCAAGGGTCGTTGGGTTCTCTAATAGCTTCATTCAACAGAATTATTATTTCTGTTTGCGTTTATGTTTCCTTCTTTTTTATATTAAACTGCACAAACATGAAGCGTCCCCACCTGATGACATGTAATTACTTATACGTAACCGATACTGATTCGAATTACCGAACAGTCATGAATGATTTCTTCATGAAGTAAATCTAAAAAACATCAGCTACTAAGATCTCATCGAGGCAGGAAGAACTATGTAGCTTATTTGTAGTTAATAGCTTAACAATCTTTAATGGGGGTGAAAGGAAGGTAGTCTTGACAGATAGACAGACAGTTTTGCAAAGTATGTTGTTACTCATAAAATAAGGTCTGTTTATTATTAATAAACTAGGTTGTAAAACTGTCTTATTTAATATCAAGATCACTTAATGAGATCGTTAACTTTTTTCTTTTTAAATTTTTTGTATCTTATGAACATAACACACTGACAAATCATAATTAACAAGATTAAGTATGTGACAAATTTATTGGACACTACAAAAATCGCTACTGCTTATAAAAGTTATTGACTATTGAACAAAGCAGAAACAAAAAAAGAACAAAAGGGCCAGTCAGAAAAACGGAAACAAAAACATTGGCTTATCAATTTACAGGGCTGAAACCAAGCAAATACTCCCGAAGGAGTTTTGCTCCCTGAAGAAGCTTGTCAATTTACTAAGGCATTTGGTTGAACGTTTAGAACTTGAGAGTAGTAACCGGCTGTAATTAGACATTTAGTATTTGTTTGAAAAGAATGAAGTGGTGCTAGATCTTGTATCAAGAGAAAAGTTGTGCCAAATAGTGTAACAATCCTTCTGAAGGAGTGTTTGATAGGACATAGATCCATGGCGTGTTAAATAGAAGAGTACATTATTTTAAATGTACCCTGTTGTTTCGGACTTCGGTTGCATTTGGTGGTTTTGTCACATTTGCCAGCGCTTTTACTTTTAAGTTACGACAGTATTTATGTACAATTACTCCCATACATATGACTATTGGTGAGTTTTGAAAGGTTACAATCCAAGTATAATTGATCAGTTAATCAGTTGAATACCGAACAGCGTCTTTCCGCTATGTAGATAACAGCACAAACATCGAAGTCGTTACAAAGATAACCAGGACGAAATGTATCTTTACGATTTCATGTTAGAACATTTTCATCAAGTCTGTTAAAGCCCCACATGTAAATCCGGCCTCCCACTATGTCGTCACGGCCTGTGCCACAGACGTAAGCATCGAAGCGCCACATACTACGATCTCGTGCTGGGAACGGTCTACGAATGAGAATCTATACCATTCCATTTCTGTGACATAAGGTTGCAGTATCCGATCAGATTAAAGTCAGTCATTCGCGACGTCGTTTGGTTTCAAAGATCAATCTCCCACTTAACAGAGTGTACACTGTACGAATGCTTTATGAAACACAAAGAAAACATATTGACGTAACCAGCAACCCGTTGGTATGTTGAATCTAAACATCAAGCTGCTCTTGAAAAAGACAGAATCTTAATACTAAACCATGGAAAAAGTACACATTTTTGAAGCAGAATATTTAAAACAAATGCAATGCAACATTAAAGGGGTCAAAATTTGCTAAAAGTGTCCACAAATTTGTAAGTTTTAGATGTCTACGTGGTTTTAACCAATAATTTTGTAAGTAATATGGAAAAAAAAACCTTATTGAGAAAATGGCTTCTATCAAGGTTCTTTGCGTGACGTCATAATGGTCCCAGTTTTACCTGTGCCCCCATTTTGGACGTCAAGCTTACTCCATGTACATCAATTACACCGTGTACACACCGTATCGGACAAAGCGAAAATTGTTCCTTCTTTTCAAAGAAAGCTTTCCACACTAAACTGTAAGCGATCAATTGTACTTACATTCACGTGTAGGGCCTATGTGTATAGGCTACATGTATTGGGTTTACATTCTTAGAACAATCACGTAGAGAAAATACTCTATCGTAATACTTTAGTCGCTCACTTGATTAGTAGTAAACACAGGGCGCATCTAGTATGTGGACTGCGGAGTTCGATGTTTCTTCTGAAGATCCCATGGAAACCGAACCGACTGCATGGCCAAGTGGTTAGAGCATCCGACTTGCAGCCGGGAGGTTTAGGGTTCGAATTCTGGCCGGGTCATACGAAAGATTTTAAAAATGAAACCCACTGCCATTGTACTTGGTGCTCAGCATAAGCAATGGAGTAGGGAAAAAAGCCAGTGAGCCACAACTGGAAAAAAGGCCGTGGCCGGCTCGACTTAAACCACTTGGTTAGAAACTGGGCCTTAAAATCTCATCTAACTAACTAACTAACTAACTAACCCATGGAAACCATCTAGCATAACGTTGTATATTTGTTGTAAATCGGTAAAAAACTGTAGGCCCTATATTTTTTCCTAAAAATTTCGCAACGAACTTTCGCCATCATCAGCAAAACATTTCCTGAAAAGAGTGCACTTAACATTTTAAACTTTGACCAAAACTTTTGTACGCAGGGTACATGTTGAAGTCCAGTAAGGTTGTTTTCGTTATTGTTATGTGTATTGTGGACGTCAGTGAAGAACCTCTATAAAAGAGGCCAGTTCCTTTACTTTTTTATCTTTTACAGTAACTGATTATTAGTGTATGGTCATAAGCAATGTCAAGGTATTCAATAGTTAAGGGGAAGCAAGGACCTCGAAGGTATATTTTATCGACATAAACCTCTTCCAAAGAAATGGATTTCAGGGTTCCTTGAATTTAACCTACAATTGTAAGCAAACACGAAACAGGAAGTTGTCATTGTAACCGCCACCCCTTGGTTTTTAGTTAAAGTATAATGTAACCATTTAGCATGGTAAAGTATTAGCACTGTGACAGTTGAGGATTCAGACTAATTCAGTGCGTTATTTTATGCAACTAGTTGAATAGAAAAGAGTGGTCTTGTGATGATAAAAATAAGCGTAGGGCAGGAGTTGGTAATATGATACGCCCCATTTAGAAAAGAGGATGATGGGGTTCAAAAACAGATTTGCTGGAACAACATCTAACTTCCCTCTTCACTTCATTACAAGTAGTTGATGTTATACACATGCTGGCATATTACGTCATGCAATGTTAACTTGTGCAAACTTTCGTTGCTTTCTCCCGAACCTTTTCTTCTATTCTTTTCTATTTCATGTCCAGTTTTCCTATGATTCGATTTTTCCAACAAGCTGCGTCTCTTGATACGGTTCAAAGAGGCTTATTGACATTCTTCTTCTCAGTGTTACCTTTCATGCATTTTAAATTTCAACAAAGAATCCATACACCCCAATGAAACATACCTCTTCGTAGTCTGTTGTAACCAAGCACTTTATGAAACATTAAGAATTTGAGAACGTTTACTGTTATGATATATGTTAGACTATTACCCCAAAGTCATCAGACTGCATATTTGAATTCATGCTCTGTTTATCGCTTGTAGCTGCTAAAATGTTGTTTTTTCTTCTTTAAGAGAAGATTCTGTCGAGACATTTCGAAAGAGATTCCATTTCACCACTCTTTGGATTTGATCAATGGGATCTGCGGCTTATCCTGGGGTAACCAGACTAAGATCCCAATGGTTTTGTGTAAAACATGATAAAAAAATTCTCAAGCGAGTTGCTTTAACGCCTAACAAAGATTTTCAAAGGCATTTAGATGATGAATTATTGTCATTTGTATTGCAAGCCATTAACGTTTTGAAATAAATTAAACTCATCTAATTGAGGGGGAGTTTAGTGACGTATATATACCTAACTTAAACATTTTATCATACTGAATATTTGACAAAGGCAGTATCATTTTCTGCTAAATTTCTTGAAATGTATCAGTGCAGGGAGTTGCAACAGAAATTCCCTGATCCGTGTTAACACCTTGCCATTCCGCAATCCGGTATCGAATCAAGAAAAGTGCAGAATAATGGAGTGGTGTTTATCTTGCTGCAGAGTGTATTCAAATAAAGTGTCCAAACAAGGAATTACCAGTTTTGTAATCTCTGTTAACATTTTTCAGACAGGAAGTGAGGATATATCCCTTCGATTTTCCAACTGGGGAAGCTACATAATCTCCTGGGATTGACAATTGCCAAAGAATGCCAGCTTTCTGTCTAAAAGTGTCGCTCGAAACACAGGCTATGTCACTCCATCGTGCAATAACTTAATAACACATCTTAACCCAAAGACGTTTTACCCACAAGAGTTCACTCATTTAGAGTTTCACTGATTTAGCAAGCACAAGCAGTTATAAAAATAACAGGCGTGGATGTAAGACTTTACGAGATGCAGGGGAAATCCATGGACCATGCACCAGTGGGGTCCAGGGGCTAGGCACATGGAGGATCTCGTACTATTATTATAATGGATGGCAGAAAATCTGTCCCAGTTACCCAGGTGAGGTTGTACTGTATTTCGGGTTTTGTGGTATCGGATGTGAATGGCTGATTCATCCTAAAAATTGCTGAAAATTGCAATCTACAAACAGAAATTTTGTCACTAAAGCTTTGTATCTACCATACAAGGGCGCCATTATCAGGGTACAATTTTTATATCTCAAAACGCCTTACTAGCACTTTGAAAACTTAATACAGTTCTGTAAAAAAATGTGCCTACGGGACGACATTAGGAGAAAATTTGGCATCACTAAAGATCAGATGGAAAGAAACGGCACTCTAATAAACACTTAGATTTGTCGCTACCGCAGTTTTGCGTCCATCATTAGCTGGAGATGCCGATAAAGACAAACAATTTTATCAAATAAACCCCTACAAAGCGCATTTTCCTTGACAAAGTTGTTATCATATGTGCCCCGCCCGGTAAATCTGTCACTAATAACTCACGGTTACATCCATCGATCTATGAATGTGCACCATTGCTAAGCAACGCAGCTGCTCTTTGCATACTTGTGTCCTTCAGTCTAGTTTTCAACCTCCTCTCAGCTTTTTAATGACGGTAGTTTTTATTAGAAAGTGATATGAAGAAGAAAAGACTCCATCCGACCCTACCGAGGATTATAGATCACGATTATGTTTAAGGGCGTCCTTTTTCTGTCTTTATTTTTTGTACTTTTCTTTTTCTCCTTTCCATTTTGCCGAGGCGAAATTTCATTTTTCATTTCATTTCATTTCATTTCATTTCATTTATTTGTTTCAATCAATCAATGGGAGTACCTCTCATGACCCTTCAATCAGCGTCTGAACAGGACATCACTTTTCTAAGGAGTAGTACCTACCTCTGGCAATACGGGGCAGGTAACACCTATATTTCACTAATAACAGGCGACATGGCCAAAAAGAAGTTTGTCGATAAAGCAGCATTGCCATTCTTTATGCCTGCCTTCCTGACTTCAATCTCATGGCTAATTTAGGGGAAGCCCATACAGCGTACAACTTAGAAGACGGTACCTCCAGCCAAATTTCAAGAGACTGCTCAATCCGAACTTTGTTCTTTAGATTGATTGCAATATTGTGACCGTTTCATTTCAGTGTACAATTGCAATTAGACCGAAAGGCTGACCAAATGTCCGTAAACTGTTTCTCTAATATACCTTGTCGAAAAACAGTTCTAGAAACAAATATTTAATTTTGTGTGGGGTTAGTGTAGGACAAAAACTAATCATTCTAACCAGGCAGCTGTAACAACGTGTTCTAGCCAAAGAACTGTTAGACAAATGTTTTGCAGACTATGGGTAAGTGTTTAGAAGCAAATTGGGATTGCGCCTCGCTCATTGCATATTCGCCTTATATAAAGGTGTCATTTATCTTTCCAAACTACAAGTCATCTTGAGGAGGTTAGCGCACCATTTACATCAGTTGACTGCTGTGCTGTCATGCCTTGTCGATTCTGGTATGTTTGGTTAGTACTGACATATATAAGACGAGTAACCTCAGAATACCGACATACTTTTTTGATTCTATGAACTTCTGTCAGTAGTTCAAATGTCTTCACTAGCGTCACATGACTTGTGTATAACAGCTTGCTTTCAACAGAAATGTTTGTTACAAGTACCTTGGAATGATATCACATTTCAGATGCAAACCAATCTGCTGTAATCGAAGAGACTTACTAGTCAAGTTTAAAGTTTTGAAATACCAGCCATAGCTTCACTGAAACATTGTTTTAATGATTGTGGTATTAAGTTTATCAAAATCTAGTTGCTTTGGAAACGACCTCAATTATTCTGAATATTAAAATAATAAGAAAATATTAACGACGACAAAGTATGTCCTACATATGAGTCAAGTTGATGGTGTTTTAATTTGGACTACACATACGTGTAAGCATCGAATTGTTTCTAGGCTTGTTCACAACAACTTCGTTTTAAGGGGGAACAAGATGTACTTACTTCTCATTGTGCTAATTCTAATAGCGTGGTTCATGAGGATTTGGGACAATATTCTCTAGCTCTTTTCGAAGTACAAAATTCCTTTCACTTTGTGTAGAACAAAATATTAATAGTAATAAAAAGAAGCTTCCATGTATTGGTCGGGTAATGCAGAAAATCACATACGCTTTAAAAGTTGTTAGGATTAGGCTTTATATAGAGTGAATAGCTGTAACCTTTCTTTGAGTAATTCCCTGAGACTTTGGCAATTGGACACATATACAACGTCCATGGGATTTTTAAGGTCTGCAGCATTGCTTACCTTCGGGGTTTCCTGGCGAGCAACCGAAACTCGTACATATTGCCTAAAATGGAAAGCCATGTTGGTTTCCCCCATTTTCAAGACGGATGAACTTCCTTGTCTATCTCCAATCTTCAGCGTATTTTTCAGAGAGATAAAACGTTGAGTCTACATTTATATGCATAACTGACGGTTTGCGCAATATTTTGTGACCTCACACATGCAAAGACTACTTAGTTACATAATTTGTGTCTATTTTCAATGTAAAAGGTACCGGTACTTATTTTCTCGTCTCCTTACATGTAACGTATGAGAAGATGAGATACTGTACTTCACCTAAGATCAGTAATGTGAATTTGAATGTGTGTCTGAGTTTCTGAATATCTTAGTGTCTGAGTGTTTAAGGGTATGTGTGTGCGTGCGTATGTGAACAAAATGTGTGTCGCAAACTCCTCATAAACAGTAAGTCGTAGATCAAAGGTCAAATTTGCCAAGCATTTTCTTTGCAATTATTTGCCTAAAAGCGTATTAGAAAGACTTATAAAACTATATTAAAAGCTAGGACTGATAAGTTAAGGTAAAAATGTAGGTCAAAGGTCAACTTTGCCTAAATTTTGCGAGAAGATGTGTGACTCTTTGACCGTAAGTCTGATCAATGTCAACCATGGTGGTTAGGGACCTGATCATAAAAATTTTTGCATGCTTAATCGAGACGTTATAGATCAAAGTTCAGAGGTCGAAGGTCAAATTCGCTAGACATTGAGTTTTGCCTTTATTTATCTATCAGTGTGTTTAAAACAGCTATAAAACACACGATATGTTAAGGTTGATAAGGTTATGTTTAAAATATAAATTTTTGGTTGCCCAGGGCGGGGCAAAGATCAAATGTCGGTCAAAGGTCAAGCTTCCTGTAATATACTTTGAAATAGTACGTTCTAGTTGCTTAAGTTCGAAATCGAAGCTGAAATGACCTACAAGCGGTCTTTTGTCATGATTTGCAATCAGTATGTTGGAAAATTTCTTCAACCCCAAGGTATGTGCAGAATGTGTGTGTGTGTGGGCGGGGGGGTAACCCCAAGGTATGTATAGAATGGGGAGGGGGGGCTAAACCCAAGGTATGTATAGAATGTGGAGGATGAGACTTGAAACCCAACGAATTGCTCTCTATGAATTGGATTTGTTGGGTACCTAAATACTCAGAAACATGCTTCATGTGTATAAAGTTACAGTCAATTTAAAATTAGTTATCTGTGTAACTCTACTTTCAAGAATAAGACTCTTACATGAAGATATTCATTGCATTGTTAATCATGAATAAATTCGTTTACCCAAATTTTAAAATTTTCGCAGGCAATAGAAGTACGCCGTTAGAACAATAACGCTGCCGAGGAACGGAGTGGGGGAGGGACAAGACTGGGAACAAAGACTTTGACTGGGAGAAATCCCCCATTTGTCCCTTTAGCTGTCCCATTGGCTAAGAAACACACATTTGTGTTTTTAAATTGGAAAAGACGTTACTAATTCTTCACTAATTTTTTATTTTAATCAGGTGAATAAATTACATTTCGTATCTCAGTGTAAGAATTGAATTGTTTCAATTTGGAAACTCTGTTGTGACTACTGCAGTGTGACATGAATGTATTTTAACTTTTATTCATAGTTGCACTTTAAAATGGTAGGTGAGTTAGCGCTTAGAGACCCGACTTGTCGAAAGTACCGTCCTTTTATTTTCAACTTAAATGTCAAAGGAATTTCGAAGAGTAATGATGGTGTTGATAGGAACACATCTACTGTCAAGAATGAAAGGTTGAGGACATATGAATCCACTAAATCTTCATTGCGAAGGATTTCTGAGGAAGGTATGAAATGAACACGATCTAAAGACCTACTTCATGTTTTAAGCAACTTGAGTAATTGTAAACTTCATAAAGTTGGTTTCTATGCTTGTCGTTGGAGCAGATGTAACGTTAGAAAAACGGAGGTCACTGGCTCGTTAACATATAAACCAAGTAACTCTTATCATATATGGATGAAAGCTTCTATAGTACTATCCTAGCATAACTCTCAGCCATCCTTCCAATGCAAGCATGATTTATAATAAGCGAAACTAGTCAGACATTTGAACTTTTCCCTGTTAAGTGCCCATTCGATCTGTTTTTGGTTCAATTTGAGCCGGACTTTTTTGAAGAGTGACGAACAATTAATACCCTGTCTTTTTTGTATGCTTTTTTGTATGCTGCATGAATGGAAAACTTAATTTGTTGGCAAAATTGAGGGTTATATATGAAAGGGAGCAAAAGCGAAGAAATAAAGGAACATTGCATTAAAACAACATCGATGTAAAGATTATGAAATACTGGAATATTTTTGAATTAGTAGATTTTTATTACATTTTAGCTTTTGTAAGAATACTCTTAATTACAAATAACATTCCACGAATAGTCCAATAAGCAGTGGTTCGAACCGGATTCATATCAAATATTTGACTAGAACTGGGTTAACATTGACAACATTTGGTTAAATAAGGAAATCAATTCGGATAATTTTTAACCAAATCTAAAAAATAAAGAAATGAAACAAATGACGGTTTGTCCCCCTTCCCACTGATGGGATTATTTTCAAAATTTAAAAGGACGTACTAAACTGCAATAGTATCTTTTATGGTTACGGGTGTTGAAAGTAATAAAATTGAATTTAGTGAAATATTTTTAATTTCCTTGCCTTGTTATTTACCCCTCAAACAGTACCCTACCGACATCACGAATTTGCCTCACTAAAATAGTCCGCCCATTTACTTTTACCATCTCCATTCCAACAGATCCCAAGGGCTGAATAGTTTTACGACCCCAGTAATGATATATAACACATTTGCAGTGTTAAAAGACAAAAGATGTGACACAAACTACTACTGAAAACATAACTCTATCCCTCTACACCATGCAAATGCACACAGAATTACAACAGTTTCTCTTGTAAACTGTCTTTCGAAGAAACCATTGACTCACTGAGATGCAAGCAGATGAAGGTTACTAAATGTAGAAAGAGAACTATTGTGTTATTATATGTAAACTGGGTGGAAAAAGTCCACGTATGGCGATTAAATTGGCCTTTGGAGATGTAGCTCGTAAAATGATCGCACCTCGGTAAGACAAAAGAAGGGTGACGTTCAAAAACAACTTTTTAGCAGACTCAAGTCAGCTAGGAAACTTACTCTTACTTTAGAATTTTGTAAAATCTCCTTTCAGTCACACCATTAAGATCTTAAGTTTGAACACTTACGTCGGTTTACATTTTTTAAGTTTCTCTCTGGTGAATTGATTACTCGTAACCTCGAATTTGTACCCATCCAGTTACCTGCAGTGCAAGTTATCTGAGCAGTGCACTAGTTTATGTATCCAATTGGAAATAAATGGGTCACATGGCAGGTGTGTGTGGATTTTTTCGAGCAGAATCTGCAGTATACCAGCTTCCGCACAGACCTGTTTCAAGTGAAGTCATATAGGCCTGTCGATAACGGTCCCAGGTTGGATCAGAGAGTTGTAGGCACAAGTGGAAAACTCGTATGTAATTCGCTAGCTACCCCTGTACTGAGCATACACGGGATTTGTGTATGCCCAACGGAGGCACAACTGCTTTAAGTCGATTGGGTCACATGCTTTACTATAACCCAGCCAGCAGACCTGTCCGGGGTCCAACTGGGTTATAGTTGGTTGAAGCGGGACAAAAAGAATCAGGGCCAGCACATTCTGGATCTACTTAGGTAGAGGGCAGTTTGGCCCTTTTTAGCTAACCTGCTTTTACACACATTTTACTCTAGCTACAATTCTTCATGGATGGTTCAAATGCGACAACATTGTTCACTGATTTCAACAACGAGAAATTTATAACGAGCCTGCTCACCTAATCGGATCACAGCTTCGGAACGGGACAGCACATACGTACTATGCTACGTTTGTTATAGCATGTGGGCCTTACTCAGTTTGGCCAAAAAAGGCCCCGCGTGGAATAGAATGACAAATCTGAATGAGCTCCACTCAGACAGCTCAATAGAGCTCCACAAGGAGTCCCAACTAGGCTAGAGTTTGGGCCAATTTGGGGTTTTGTCTGGAAATGCTTCTTCGACTGGCTTTTTATGCAATATGGTGTCTTTTAGTGTTGTCATTTAAAACGTACCGTTAATGTAATGGGTCTTATCACGGGATCTGGCTGACATCGCTATCGAACATCATGCACGTTGCAAGAAAAAAAAAAAAGAAAAAAAAAAACTATGAGGCTTTTCCCAGGCGCCCCGTACTCACCTTTTGACAACATTACATACACACATACACATACAAACAAATAGATACACACACATGTACGCATGCGAGTAGGCATGCCCATATTCAACGGAGGGGGACGCAGGGGCAGTTGTCCCCACCCCCAGAAAGCTTCAAAGTATACTTTTTATCAAATCGATTTGCCTTTAGATGCAACCAGAAAGTTGTTATTTCCAAATATCAACTCCCTTATGCAACTTGTAAGGCACGAAATGTGTCAGTTCTGGAAATATGGGAACGCGAATGTTTGGCAACATTTTCCTTTATGTCTTACCAATTTAATTTGGGACCCTTGGCCCCACCCCGTCTTCAACGAAAATTGCTTGGTATTGCCATGTTAAATTTACAGATGGCGAACACTGCGAGTTGATTCCTTCATATCGAAATACCCTTCTCAACGTTTCACTGTTGTGTTCGTTTTTCGAAGGAAGTAGACAATATCACCAGTCGGTCCAAAGTAAACTTGACATTTTATGTTTGTAAAGTTCTTTAAAAAAATCGACAAGCCGTCATATATGTAATATTGGCTACATACGTTTGGTAACTTGGGTAAGAGGCTCTGTCTGGTGACGTGATTCGACTTGTTTCCTATGCGTCCCTTACTCAAGGGTGCGGTGCGCATATCGACCATGAACTTACTTATACACTTATATAACGTTGACCACCTGTTTCCTCAATTCGAAGGGGGTAAAGAAATTAATATTTTTAATTTGCGATTTTCTAATTTGTGAGGGATAATGTGGGGGGGGGGGAATGACAGTTTCCGAGATTTTGAAAAAAATTGGTTTACTTGCAAAGTATATGACACGAAGTCAAAAGTAGTAAGAATATAATTGAAAAGGTAAAATTGTGATATTTGGTATGTTAATTGCCCATCTACGGTCATTTGAAGAAGCTTAAGTGCGTCACTATAATTCCAATAGTTTCTTGAATACCCCAGAGTTTCTAGGAGCTTAGCCCCCCGAACCCCACCAAAATCACCAGTAAGCCTAATGGCCACCATTGCGGAACAGTTTGTCGTACTAGTCTGATACACAACAAGTTGACCGAATACCTTAAAGGTTTTTCTAGTGTAATAATTCACATGAAGTATGAAAAAAGGGAAAAAACATGTCATTAAGGCAATATCAAACTTAAAAATATGTAAACTGAAAAATACATTTTTCAAAAGGAGAAGTGATATTTTTATTAGTTAAAGAAAGACATAAACCTGCTATTTATGTATACAACTATTAATCTTTGTAAATGCTTTCACAGTCATCTACTAAAGTTTATGAAACGCAATGTTTAAAAACTGATAGTAGTATGTTTATTTGAAACGTAATAATTCATAATTCTGAGAGAACGTAACTGGAAAAATGTGACGCTTCTGTGTACATTAAAATAAAAATATTCAAGCCCACCGCCTTGAAGTGGTTGTCTTCAATTTTCGACTTACAAAAATATCATTTTTAGGTTGTCTGTTCTGACAAATGTTTAGACGCCTTAAGGACTTCCTGGGAAAAAACGGTCCCAAGTCAAGTTATCCAAAACGACCAAGTTACAGTTGGTTTCATTAGACACTTGAAAGCTCCGCACTTAGGAACGATGTGGACGAAATGTTTTTCCCATTATGCAGCTCGATTTTGACAATTTTGATAATGTACATATGAGCATAAACTAAGAAATTATACTTTTTATTATTTTTTTTAATGCTGCATCAAGTTAATACAAAACGTTGAAAGTTCAATTTTTGTCGTCCATAGAAAAACGGGTTAACTATTTTTCTCAGTATTATGTTTTTTAAGAAAAGAGTTTTGTACATTGAGGGTACTGAGTGAGGTGCTATGGGGAGTTTCCTTTAATGCCTCTCCTAAAAACATTGTCCCTTCTACTGGTTCTGATAAAATGTGGTATCTAAAAGCAAATTTGACTTTAGCATCTCATTAGCTCAGCTTTTCTTGCACTAGATGAAAGTATAAAACACGAGATTTTTTTTCGGGAAGGGTAAGGGAAAGTTAGATATAACTCAGTAAGTTTCTTGATGGATATAGAAAGTTATGAATAATATAAGTTCTTTGCCTTCGATTCTTAGATCGTTGTTGAAAAAGTTATGCACTTCACAAAAACATGGTCTCAAAAATAAGTAGTCATCATAATATTGCTCTGTCAAAGTTAAGGGTAGAATTTATTGCTAGGATCTAAATTTCATTTAACTTGTGTAATTAAAGACGAAGTTCAACAAATTACCTTCTCATCAATTTCCGCTAAACGTAAGCCATGCATCTTGATCATAGTTAAACCTTTGTGGGGCTTTTCGAAGAATCCATGCTGTGGTAATTTGACGGTCGGGAAGGAGTGTAATACACATACCGGCAACAGCAAATACAAAAGAAAGAGATGTAAAACTGAACAACTTATTATTTAACCCCCTTCCCTACATTTTTTACAAAATGTATCAATTTGTAAGCAAGGCCTGTATTAACAATATTTAGTCTGTATACTTATCTCTAGTCTTGGCTGGTAATGGCGTTCACAGTCTCACACCGTTGTAATGTTGGACTTCTCGTCATTGGCGGCGATTTGTTTTCAATATTGGAGGAGAGGCATGACCCCACTTTCAAATATTTTGCTGTGTGAAAGATCAAAGTCAATGGGCGATTTCTCAAATATTGGGGGAACATATCCCCCTATCCCAAGGGTCGCCACCCATGCTTCTCGTAGTCAAAGGTCTGGTTGACGTCAGTATTAAAAAGCCGCGAACGCAGCTAGCTCGATAAGATCTCTCTGATTGATAAGTCTGGCTCTGTGGGACTTGAATCTATCTGTCTACAGTCTCGGTCTCCCAGCTGTATGCTCCTTCTGGTGAATAAATCCTATCTCTCAGAATGTTCAGTACGAATGCTAGCTCGTATAGGAGCAGGGAAACCATTCTATTAATTTCTTTATTCAAAACGAATATAAGAAATCCTCTGGAAACTAAAATTAGAATAATGACGTGATTAGTTTCTTTTCTAATAATCCAAAACGTTGAGCTCTAGAACGTTGTGAAAGCCTCTGTAAGGTTTTACCTTGTTGAACTGCGTAACATGATCGGATTCAAAATTCTTGGAACCGCTTAGTGCCTCGCAATATTCCCCCTCTTGAAAAAGTTTGGACATCTTGTACAAAACTTTAGGTTACTTGCTGTTTACAACACTGCAGTAATAACCATTGTATATATGCAACTCATGATACAATTGAAAGTATAGTTAATTAGTAACAATACACAATAAGCCTCAAAATATGAAGAACATGGATAATAAAATCAGTTCACGGTCAAAGAAACAACCTTTTCTCAGACCTGGATGCTACAGCACCTAACATAAAATTTCAAACTTTGTAAGACAAGATCAAACTCAACGTTTGAAATTAAACTCTCGACAAAGTGTCAGGGATGACGTTATCTTTCTTTTTATTGTGTTTAATATATTAGTAATACTGAGGCTACGTGAGTTCTCAACAGATATGTGGTTGTTCTTGAGGGTTCAGTCGATAAAGATACTGCTTAAATGGTGCAGCAGCCCCCACATCAATGTCATATTCAATAAGATTTGTCCTGGTATGATTAACTGAGATATTGCCTCAGGAAACCTTGAGGAGGCACACATAGTCGTCAGTACATACTGATGACCTGCCTGACTTTTAGGCAAGGGGCCTACACAATCAAAAGACTGACTCTGCTAAAAGGCTCCTCAAACGCTGGGATTGGTTTTAAGGGCCAGAAGGAATGTATTGATTCAGCTTCCTAACCATCTGACATGAATGGCAAGTCTTACAAAATCTGTCCTCATCACTTTAACAGTTTAAGGTTCTAATCTAATGGTGAATCAGGTGGTCTCTATTTACGCATCAAAATATCATTATTGAAATTATAACAGACTGGGACATCTTTTCATTCGTCCTCAATTAGTGCAACAGCTATCAACTACTGAAGCTCTTCATCATTCTTCTCCTCAATTGGAGGCTGATCTCTTTTTAGAGTACTAGATACTTTTGAAGAAACATCTTTTCTGTTCTTCATCCCCACAATTTTGTGTAGGATCAGAAAATTCAAAATCTTGACTACCATCAAGATTAGCCATGAAAGACTAGCTAAGGTAATATCAAGAATCTTTAATAATATTGGAATTTCTTTTGAATTCTGTAGGGATTATTGCTCCTTATTTAGGAACTGAGCCCTCACTTTTGGAAGGATTTCACCATCCTTGAGCTTTTCTAACATAGCTCGAGTAGAAGCACAGGCAGTTAATACATATGGAAACTCCTTTTCTAACTGCTTTGGGTCATCAATATTAAATGGATTATTTGCCACGATTATATTGGCTGCAACCTTTTCGACAGACTTGTATTCAAGTCGCGACTCGAGTCACATCCCGCCAACACTACCTGACTTGAAAAATTCTGGGCAATCCTCCTCTATTGAAATAACACAGAGACACGAGTCAATGACTTGACTCCAGTCCATAAAATATCTCCAGTTGACTTGACTTGCTGATAAAAGAGTGACTTAGATACATCTCTGCTCTTTGTCAGCTAGGTAATTGCTTGAGTAATAAAGATACCCCTTTAATTGGCAAAAAAGGTCTTACCCTGCTTTTACCGACCCGAAACTAAATCTGACTTAAAATTAATTTTGTGAAGAAGCAAGAAGAGCAGAAATAAGACCACACTTAACCTCCTGAATAAGTATATTCGACCCTTTGGAAGAAGAGTCCGATAACTGCAATATCCCATCAAGGAGTAATGGCTGAGTTCGGTCCGTATCACACAAAATTTTCATTTGAACGGGTGGATGCTATTCTTCCTTAATTTGATTATTCAAAAGCCGTAAAGCTACCGTATGATACCTTTCAGAAATGACTTAGGCATTCGAAGCTGCTACTGCATCCATCTTTTTCGCCAATTTGAAGCAATTTGCCATGGTGTGGCCCTCTTTGTGACAAAAACCACAACTTATTTCTTTGAAGTTAACTTTTTGAGTTAGTCTGGTCGTTTTGATGACGAATTGAATCTGGTTATTTTTGTACATTCAAATGAATTTGGAGAGATATAACAAGACTGAGGAGATCCACTTGTGTTCCCTATGCTATCACACCTTTTATTTGGCTTGGACTGACTTTGTTTTGAGTCAGGCCCCCTTAACAAAACAAAACGGATGGGTAAGGTATTATCGATCAGTCAAATTTGGCTCTCTCCTTATATTATCAACTTTGCTTTCTCCAAGGTGAGCTTTACTGTCGCTGTTTGCAGGCCGTTTATATTCTTCGACAAACAATAACCGTATTAATTGATAAAAATGTAGAAACGTTTTTGGAAAACACTCTATCGATCAGTGTTTTCCTTTTTGATAAGCAAACTCCACATGAGTTTGAACATCGGCTTTTTAATAATGTTGAAATATTTGCCGATTGGCTTCTGGCACTAATTTGGCTTTTGGCTGTGTCGTAATACACACTGTCCTCTCAGGCAGTGAGGAGTAAAGGCTTCCTTGGCCTTACCCACAAAGTTACTTTGAACTAAGTGGACCACTTTCCCTTTGGCCATTTTAGCTGTTAATCTGATTTTTCAAAATGCCTGCAACAATTTTCCACATTACCTTCCTCAAACTAGGGGACAATTTTTTAAATATCAGGGGATATCAAACCCTCCAGAATCAACGTAGGCCTAGCCTTGATCCTCTTTTGATTCTGATTATTGTCTCATTCTGAATTTGTGTTTCATTGCCTATTCTTCCCTTTCTATTTGCTCCTTTTTGCTCTTTCTCTCTTTTTCTCTTTTAGTTTCTTTGAATCTGATCTCTTTTTCATCTCTAATCTTTAAAAATTTCAATGAATTGTCATTTCCTAACTTAGTCACTGCCTCCAGTTCTGTACTAGGCAGAAAATTTTCATCAACTACTCTGTGGAAAACAATTTCATAGAATTCTTCCGCATTGTATGAACTTGGATACCGAAGTGCTTTGTAATTTTAACAATGTCACACTTTCAATGAATTCAGTTCCTCTATAGAGGGATAAGCCACAAATCTATCTAGATCGAATGGCATTTTTTAATTGTATCCAAAGTCTAACACACAAGCCCGAACAAGTAATCGCTTAAAAGTATGACTGTATGGAGTGTAGGTTCAAACATATTCTATAAATTACGGCGCTCTCCAAGTGCCATACGACTTGTCATGATGGTGAGATAATTTATCTGACCAAGACGACATACTGCC